>JAPYYV010010894.1:0-17997 GCA_030522625.1 Copidosoma aretas | reverse complement strand
GGGGGGGGGCTATCGAGCGGTCGTATCAACTGGCGATTAATTTTTTCGATAACCATTTGCGAGGAAAAAGGCGACTGCTATGTGCAGTGATCGAAATCTCAGCTTGGTGATAAATAATATCTTGTCGAGAGTTGGTCCTCTGATCAAAGCTGTGTACTTACACCGAGTTGCAAGAGTGAGTCACGTCGGAGCAAGCAAGAGTACTTACACATCGCACGCACCGCGCCGAATCTTCCTAACGAGTTACGAGGGGGAGTCCCCTATCATCGAGCCCGATCGGGCCGGGCAAAAGCCGGAAGGAGATCTATACTGCTCATCCTTTGCGGCACCTCCGACAGCCTCGCAGCGACATCTCAACTTTGGCTTTGCTCTCTGGCAATTTTCAATTAAGCTCTGGAAGGGGAAAACTCGTTCGGTAAACGAGAGGTACGTGTTTTTGGGAGATGAGGGAAGGGGCTGCTAGACAGAGTCTCCGGCTGATGGAAGTTGGTGCGATTTAGCAATAAAGACGATCTTCCGAGCGCGAGTTGTGCAACTTATATACTTCGGGTGCCGATTCAACTGCTAGAGCCTTACCATACTGTGTCGTCGTGCATGCGGCGATCGAGAGTATTGCACTGTTTCGCCATGATTGCAGAATGTCATCTCTATTACACAACGCTGATCGAATTTCGCGTATGCATCGGAAAATGTCGAAAGAGACGGGGGAAAAAAAAAAAAAAAAAAAAAGATTCCGTCGCGCATGAAGGTAAAAATAG
The DNA here is from genome assembly GCA_030522625.1 of Copidosoma aretas. Classification (NCBI taxonomy): domain Eukaryota; kingdom Metazoa; phylum Arthropoda; class Insecta; order Hymenoptera; family Encyrtidae; genus Copidosoma; species Copidosoma aretas. Next base: position 17,239 of record JAPYYV010010894.1, on the reverse strand, counting down.
AAAACTGGAGGCCAGGCCGATTTAATTGGTCCATCGGCCCTTGTTGTTCACGTATATCCCCTTCTGTCCTTTGACCTGCAAAAATCTCATTACGCTGCGCATATACAAAACCTACGCAGGAACCGAGTGCGCGTATAGTAGGTCATATGCATGTACATCATATCTTGCTTTTTGCTCCCCATCGCTGTTAATACAGTTTCGTCGTCGTCGTACCAGCGCCTACATAGATACTCGCGATACACACGCGATGGGATATTCGTCAGCAGAGGCCCTATACTGCAGTGGCGGCCACGCAGTCAAAGGCGCAATATCCCTCCCCGTCCGCGGCTCGTTTACTGATTCCATAGTGTGCAGGTGTACCTGTACACATGTATGTAATAGAATCAGGAGAGTCCAACACACTGATGGTCCAAGGATACGGACGTGGACGTACTGCAGGGCCTGTCGCGTGACTTTATTATACGCTTGCATGTACACTACTACTGCTACGCGTCGAAGTTAGATGCAGAGGACGCGACTGGCCCTCACAGCCACTGCAAATCATGCGGGCGTGTAAATGCGCGTGCGTTATAATCTACGTTAGTTTCCCGCACGACTGACTGCACTGGTTATTCCGAGCTGTTGGGATCACGCGGACGACCGTAATGGATCGTCGGAGACTCGCATACAACGAGGCGGCGTGCATTATAATGCCTCTCGCGGAATTGTTTTATTTTTTTAAATCACAGTCCAATCATACACGTTTAATTGAAAACGACGCGCGCGTGAGTGGCGTGCGGTCGGAGCTTTTATCGGCGTCTGCGCGTGACTGTGCGCGCGGGATTTTGTGGTTCTCGAACGCGCGATGACGATGTAATGAAAGTGCAGGGGACTCGGGTAACATTATCAAACAGCCATTAGCGCGACGTCGAATGAGAAATTTACATTAGCATCATTGATGGGAGTGTTTTTCGCGATGCGATGCCCGGCCTTCGTTGAATCCATCATGTGTGCAAACAGTGTACCCATGGCATACGTCATACACCGGGAGCCGTAGTATATAAGCTGATGGGAGGCTGGAATGGCTCTGCATTGATATGCAGCGCTGCTCCAAGTACAATAGCGGCTCGTCGACGTACAGGATGATGCTCTTCGACTTTGTCGGGGATTGTATGCCGATGTGTATACGTCATACATACACACCACCAGTGCGTGTGCAGGATAATGAAAGAGGCGTTTCATGAAAGCTGCCTGTACGTATATACAACTCCTGTCTGCGGCGGCTGTGCGAGCACACGTGTTATGGCTATCGTCATCAGTAGTCAGGTGGATGCATTCACTTCTTGCGGAATGACGTAACAAGCTTGGAAGAGTCACTCGTGGCTTTGAGGCTGGATGCGTTGTTCTTCGCGGTTACCCGTATAGTCCTTGGTTAATGAGTAATATCTTGTCTGATGGAGTTAGAGGAAGCGCGATTTGCTTTTTTAGAGAAATTACTATTATTCGTGTGAATTTTATGTAGAAAGCTCCAATTTCGGAGGGTGTGCACATTTGGGCAGTACTGCTCCACGGGATGTTTTATAATTTTATCAGAGCAAAAAGCACGTAGTATATTAGTTTGGTCTGTAAACAAAATTTTGGACCCAGTTTAGGTCTAATCCTATAATATAATAGATCGTGGAATAAATTCTTTATAGGTACTTAGTAGATACTTAAAAACTAATAAAAGTAATTTTCATCCAATTTTGCTCCAACTTGATGGATGTTTTCATTCTTGTATTAAAACATCATGATTTGCATTCAGAAGGATTTTATTTTTATCATTGGAGGGAAAAAATTCCTGCCCATTTTTCTATCAAGTTCCTAAATAAGAAAAATTTCATTTTCCTACCTTGGGCACTTTTGCAACCCTGGTACACTCTCGGCACAAAAAATAGAATTCGCCACACAATACATGTGCATTCGACCAGGGGGGTCCCAACGGTTCCTCGGGCGTTGCTTCGGAAGCTCCATCGGGCCCAGGGACCGCCCTGGAGATGCACATTTGTGACGAAAACTATCATTTTCTTGCTATAATTTTTGAAAATTAAGATCCACGCAAGTGCCATTTCAGAAAAACTTTTAGATTTCTTTGAAAATTGTATTTCCTCTATATTGCACAATTTTTCCATCAAAATTCGATAAAAATTTCCTGCTTGGAAAATGATTAAAAATAGTTTAAGTAGTTTTAAAAATCATTAGCATTGGAAAATTGACTTTCTGCGATGTAGTATCAAATAAAAAGGTGTATATCTAAAAAAATACACCTTATTTAATACCATCACACTTTTTTCTCTGTTCATCTTAAGGCTTTAAACAATTTTAATCTATTGTCATTCACATTCTTTTTCAAAATTACAAATACAAAAGTTGTAGATTTAGAAAAAAATATAACTTTTATAGAGAAATTTTTTTTTTTTTTATATCTAATAACATTATGAGGGGTTAATCACTTTTAAGTATTAAAAAAATTATAGCAGCTGCATTGAAATAGAATGTATCCAGTCCTAACGTAGTCATTTTCATAATTTTTTTTCCAAATAAAACTATTTCTTAAAAAAAAAAAAAAATAAATAAATACGTAAATAAATGACATTATTCCGAATGTTTCTTTTTGAAAAAAAAAAATTCATAAACATTTTAATCCATACAAAACAATTAAACAATTAATAGTATTAAAAAGCAAAAAAAGCAAAAAAATTTGTTTTATACCAACCATTTAATATTTCCCTGAGCGCCGGAAGGTGGACTCGAACCCCCAGTCCCTGAGGTTGAAGGACCCGTGATGCTGACATCTGAACCATCACCGGATACGTTGTAGGGCACTCTAGGTGAACTTATTGTATTACAACTAAAACAAAGAATCAGTAAAATATAATGTTAAAGAGAATAGTTTTTAACAATTTTCTTTGAATTCGAAAGAATTTTAAAGTTTCTGAGTACATTTTTTCGCAGGTAAAATGGTTAAAATGGGGTTAATGGGGTTGATGAAAGATTTGTATTATTTTATTCTTTTTATTCTTCAAGATACGATAACGCATTACTTTTTTCCCATGCAAAACATTACATATGATGTATATTCAAAATAAATTTCTTGTTTTCTCTGAAAAAAATGTATCAGTTGTGTCGTATATACGAGAAAGCGTAGTCATTTCGACAAACGTAGCTATTTATTTATTGAATTCAGAAATGCAATCAAAAATATTTTCTTTTTCTACAATTATATAAGCATGGTACGGATATGGTTTATCTAGAGTGATCATATAACATTTGCAATGTAGAAGACTGATAGTCCGGTCGGTTGGATGCATAAAACTAGCGTTATTGTAAGACATATGTATAGGTATTCGATAGTCTTTTATAACATTTAGTTAATGACTAAAATCAAATATAAAAAATAAATGGAACGGTTGCTGGATCTTGTTATAGTGTCCTAAAAAGACTATTTTTATTAATTTTTTTTTTTTAATTCACCGTAATTTCAACGAATAATCCATGTATTATTATCATGGCACACAATTTTTCCAAACATTCATCGAAGCTCACGAGTTCCACTCGTTCTACGTCTGCATGATGTAATTCCGTACGTAACAAGTTAACAGCCAACCAATCATGATAAGAGTACAAAATACTTGATTCGCACAATGAAAATCATCGGCATCGGGTACGCAAATTCATCCGCGCGTTCTGTAAGACTCACACCGAAAACGTGTCCCGCTGCACATGTGCGACACGTGAATCCATCCTCACGATAGCCTTCGCGCGCCCCCACACTCCCCAATATCCAGCCAAACACGCGGGTCGTTGAACTTGAAGGTATTCCACGACCCCACCCACTGTACTCAAAACTCGCACACACAGCGCGCACAAAGTTCATTCGACTCTTCGGCGTGGAGGTGCGGTACACTATGCTGCACTATAATATATACGTGCAAGTTCTCGCGCGCGTCGATAAACGTCGCGTTTGATAGTACAAGTGCGCTCGCAGCGACGACCGCGAATTTTTCACCCCTCGCCGAGTCCGTCGACCCTCATCCCGACACTTTTCGTGCATCTGAGCGCTTTGAAGCGCCTCGGCACAACCCTTCCCTCGCCCCTTCACCACTTACCTACCCCGACTAATTTGATTATCGACTCGTCGCCCGTCCCCCCTAACTGCACTTCCCCTCGCAGCATTAAAACTACCGGCCTGTACCCTCCCCGCTCGTGGCGACGCTTTATTCCTCCCCGACGCACTTCCTTCCCTCCGCCCGAAGTTATGTGTACGGGAGAGCTTGGCGAACGGGAGGGGTGGATGAGTGGTCGGATATAACGCAAGGGGGCAAAAGTCAATGGGCAGAGATGGGGGCGAGAAGGCTCGTGACGCTCTGCACACTCTATGCACCGCAACCGGGAGGAGAGTGCAGCGAGCATTAGCAGGATGTATATGATGGGGGACACAGAGGCAGTGGCGCTCGGCGAACTAACGAGGGAGGAAGTTACTCCTTCCATTCCGCGATGATGGAGAGATACGTATTTTCGAGCGCGCGACGGTTATGGGATATGCCCGCGATGGGCGACGGCCGGGAATTTTGGCTGTGTGTGGTTTTAATCGTCTTTATACTGGGAGGATCGTAGGGGATGCGGGAGGGTTATTAGAAAGTAGCGGGTGGTTTTTCAAGACTCCGATGGGGTGGGTGGTGATTTTTTATCTATTGGAAAGTTCGCGTGCTCATTCGATTTATTTACAAAAGTTTGATACCTGTCTTTTATGAGTCGGAGGCGTGATATTATTCTATGCAGCTACGTGTTATGTTCCGTCGTTGTTGTTGTTGTTGCTTTCGTGTGGGTATATTACCCGTTTTACAAGCGATTGTAAATCGTCAGATTATACGGCACCCGCGGTTAGACAACACGTACTGAAGTATTAAATCTATTGGATACCGAAGATACATTGGTCGTGATATTATTTCGACCATACCCAGTTAAGAGCGCACAATTACATCATTGATGTGAGAACAAAAAGACTGACCCTTATTTATAATGTGTATGAGTGACGATATCAGTGATTATTTTTTAATATCGCAATTGTAAAGATTACTTGCGTCTATTAAGATAGTTCAGTCGCTAGAATTGAGGCCTCAATTTTTGTCGAACGTGTAGTTCAGGTCGATTCACGAGCTTGATCCGATGCATTATCGGACAAATCTGCACACATGTGTGTTTATTTTAGGACAGCACTGTCTGTCAAAAAAATTAAGTACTGAGGTAGAACTAAAAAATTACGATTTGATGTTCTCCATTATGATGTGGTCCTTTTTTTTTTTGGCCTTTAAAATCAGCTAAATTAAGCGTATTGAACATCAACGTTCAAATATCGAACCTAATCACAACCCTTCCGAGTATACCGATACAGCTCCGTAACAAAGGCAGTGCGGCACTTTCTACCCCCCCACTCATCAATGCTCGCACCACCGCTGGAAGCCCTCCCTCGCGCCCCTAAATACCCAATAACCTGGATTCCACCAGCCAGCCAGTATACGTCCGTTCCGCTAGCTGCCCGAGCAAAATTGAAACCCGAGAGCCGCACTCTACGAACCTGCTTCAGGGTACACGTACCTATACTCACTGCATTCGCGAGAAGATCGAGTAAAATGCGAGATAAGTAGCAGCGGAGCGCCAACTGCAGTCTCTTTATATCTGTACCTTCGCGATCCTCCCGGCCGATGATAATTTATGAGCCCCGCGTGCCGTATAGAGCCGCGGGGGGGACGGATCGATAGGGCGCGGGGGGGGGGGGGCGCGGGGCCGCGGGGGGTGAGGGGGGGGGGGGGGGGGGGGGGGGGGGGGCTCCGATTTCGCGATCAGCCCCCGTCCGGTCGTTTTCAGCGCTCCCCCGCCCCTCCGACACCCCGACCCGTATCGTGTTGTGCGTGCGGGAGAGCGTTGCATTGCACACGTATATATACTTGTGTGCACAGGAGGTGGCAAGCGAGAGAGCTGTACGCAGCTGCATAGGTAGGTATACGAGCTAACACGTCCGGCCGACCTGATCTCGAGCTACGGTGCTGCGCGGCAGCAGCCCGCGACCGGCCGTGTTTATGGTGCGCGAGCTGACGGACGGACGGACCGTTATGAACGAATGGCGCTGCAAATGTAGGTGTGGTGGCGGGCGGGCGGGCGGTTATGAGCGAAGGGCGCGGCAGAGGTCGGGGGTGCGCGGGCGGGGGGGGGGGGAGATGCATGCGCGGGATATGATCAACGGGCGCGCTATCGGGGGCGTCAGCGCGAACCGGAGAAATGGCGCGCTCCGCTGCACCCGGGACGTATCGGGGGGGAAAAGTCGGGGAGTGATTTATTGTTGGCTGCTGTTGAGTTTCTTTCCCCCCTCTGTTTTTCTTTTTTTTTTTCAATTTTTCGCCGTAAACGTCGGGCGGCCTTTCGTTTTGGGCGTTTCAATTTTCCGGCCAACGGTACATGCCGTATTGGGGCGATGCATGCAAGTTGATGGATTATAGTTTACTGTAATACGGGCGACTTGAGACGTATGGATGTTGGTATTTGTGACTGGGTAATATCGAGAGGGGGGAGGGAGTGTGAGAAACATCGTCAGGACGACGGAATGCGCGAATACATCGAAACTACTTACAAGTAGAAAAGGTGCGGTCCGGTCGGACGCGAACGTGTAGATCTGTATATGCGGAGGATGATATAGCCAGCTGTGTAGCGGAATATTAAACAGGCTGGCTCAGTAATGGTTTCGCGAGCGAGGATTTGGAAAAAAAGAGTTGAGAGCAGGCTCGAATTTGCATGCATACGTCTCGTGTGAAAACACCCGTCCCGAGGGATACGGATTGATTGGAAATCGGGAGAAACAATGGATCGGAAAGCACGACGACAAAGACGACAAAGACGACGGTAATCAATTAGGAGGAAACGGGTGTGAGTGTAAAATGTTTGTCTCCCCAGAGTTGATCGTGCATACACGGCAACTGCGCGTCGATTTATGAGCTTCACGATGGGCTCGAAGCCGTCATTGATTACCTCGTGCTGTATCTTCCATTTAACAGCCCAAGTGAGTGAATCATCGGTCAGGTATTATGTATTCGGGAGGAAAGAGTATAAAGACATCGAACCGTCGGTCGGTCGGCCGTCACTTCTCCTTGTAGTTTATTATAATATCGCGATTCCCGGAGTCGTAACTCTGAATGGGGCAATGATTTTCGAAAGAACCGCAAGGATTCCCGCCCTCCCTGTTCCACCACCGTGTTATACTCGGGTACACTTGTGTCACACTTCTGTGTGCTTAACACATACCACCTTATTATCATAATAAAATACCATTCTTGGTATTCGTGTAAACTATCGTACTTGGATAAAATAATTTTTTTTCACAATCGTGGTTGGATTTACTTATAAATCCTACAAACTTCTGCATCGCTGTGTTTTTCTGTGCACTAATTTATGTGTTTACCATGATTGGCCAGATGCACGAGAAATGATTATTTTACACGACTCTACATCCAATATCGGTCAACGATTGAAGTTAGCTCTATAGCCCAAAAGATGTTCGTCTGATGAGCCAACAAACCTGTACCTCTATATTATTAGGGTGTCCGTTATTTACCGATTTTAACTTTTTGGTCATCCACCCCTTGGAATCTTTTCGTTGTATCCCAAAATGAAAATCCATAGCCTGAAAACCAAAAAATTTTAGAGTTAACTTGTGCCACAAGACACATTTTGTTTTCCCATGTAAATATCATACGATTTTTTAATTTTAACCTTGTTTGATTATTTTGACCACTTTAAGTATTTTTTCTGTATTTTTAACTCATAAAATTAAATTACATATCACTTGGACTTGATTAATAGATTTTTTCTAGCTCGAAACAAGCAAATTGAAAAAATTGCATATTTTGGATTTTCTGTTCTTCGAAGGCTTTAAAGTTCAAAATCTAATTTTTTGAACTTGCTTATTTCGAGCTGGAAAAAATCAATTAATCGAGTCCAAGTGATATGTAATTCAATGGTATGATTTAAAAATCAAGAAAAAAAACTTAAAGTGATCAAAAAAATCAAACAAGGCTGAAATTAAAAAATCCCATGCTATTTGAATGGGAAAACAAGATGTGTCTGGTGGCACGTGTTAACTATACAATTTTTTGGTTTTCAGGCTATGCATATTCATTTTGGGATACAACGAGAAGATTCCAAGGGGTAGATGACCAAAAAGTTGAAATCGGTAAATAACGGACACCCTACTCTATATACATAGTGTCAAAGCTCAAGACACTTAACGTTGCCCAAACCTTGATTCAATAAAAGCCCCAACCAAGCACTCTCGTATAGCCACCCAAAATCTAAACACCTTTCTCGTCTCCGAGCCCCGCGAGTATCAATCCCCCCCCGGCAGCAGCGCCGCGATTCGCGTGCACCCGCCGATCTGATAGCTCCACCAAACGGTACAAAAGTATAAGTATAGCAGGCACTGTAGGTATAATGGCACGGCTCGGCCTGATAATTTATTTCCTAGCGCCGAAACCGCTTTGCGCCACCGCCTGCGCCGAGGAAACAATTACTCGGCGTCGCTCCGGGCCATCGGATCGGTGGCGTCGCCCCGCCCCCCCTGCGCCTCCTTCGCGGCTCGCTCGGCGGTTTTCGATTTGCCGGCCTGCGGTAGAAGAAGGAGGAGGAAAAACGGGTGGGCTTTGTTTATCGGGCAAGGAGGAGAGCTTCTCGGGCCGTGGCTATTCTCGATTTCGCTGTTGTATGCTCACCGGGGGGTGGGTTGAGAGATCGTCCGGTAACGAAGTTCCCGCTGTCGAGCTTCGTTTTCCCAGTTTGAGGGCGATCCGATCGGGCTGCGTTCCGAGAGTACGTATAGAGTTCGCTTCGAGAGGGTGGTGTATACGCTACAGCGATCCATAATCGTATTATACATTATCCACTTCGGATGGTGCTATTTTCGCGAGTGCAGAAACTTAATTCGATGGAAGTTTCTCGTACCTTGTTCGAGAAGTAAAGAGGGCCACGCTAGATTCGGGGACCGATGGGAGTGCGTGTATTGTGCAAATCCCTCGCCTTCCTCGCTGTTGTTCTCTCTGGGATGCGGTCTTGTTGAAGTATATTGCAGCGAGAAAAGCCGATTGTTTCGGAGCACTCGTTCGGCTCGACTTTGCCATCGCGCGAGGAGGGAAAAGCAGGGCTAGGCTCTCGAGACGCGTCGAACCCACGGTTCTGCCTTGCTATTACGGTCCCGAGACGTGGAGCTGGGCTGAGAGGATTTTTTTTTGGATCGCGGATGCTTTTTTTTACAAGCAATGGATTCAACGCAAAGCTGGGGATCGAAAAATTGAGAATGTGGTATAATGAGAGCTTTTGGTTGATAAAAAATTTAACGTCTGATTGCGTTCACTAATTGTAGTTGATGAGAAATTCTGGAGAGTAACTGATCTACCAGATACACTTTCAAATTAGTACTGCGGATAATTGTAGAAAAAATTAATGTCGAGGAATCATAACGAATCAAATTACAATAATTCAATGATCAATTGAAAATACGAATTGATGATGTACGATCTCCCAATACTCGATTTGTCAAACATAAACATACATCACAAATGTTATGAAAAGCATCAGATACAGCTGTTCAAATATATTATATTTCTTGTTGACCCTACAATTCAAACACTCGATTGTAGACACTAGTGCTCCGATTGATTAGTCACTCTAAGCCGTATGTATTTTACGGGCTAATTTACGACCGTACATCACGCATCGATGTAATTTGATGATTCCTATATCGACGGTACAAAACCGATGGTCGTACACCAATGCCGATTTATTTTAACGTAATAAATTTACACGTATGCGTATTACGTCCATATATATATGCTCAATATACCTAATTCATTGAAAAAAGAATTTAGGGAGTAAGAAACCGGATTTCCATGACAATCAGCGATAAAGAAATGACAAATGTTTAACGTCACACTTTGTCGTAAACGATTCAATGATGGAAATGAAAACAAAAATTAATCAATTCACCATCAATAAACATACATACCAAACCGACCCCCGCTCACGCGCGCTCACCAACTCTGCTTTCAGGTTGTCCAGGCGACGGCGTCGGTAACGGGCACGCCCTCGCAGCCTCAACTGCAGCAGCAGCCGCTTCAGCCGCAGCAGCCACAACAACAACAACAACAACAACAGATCCAGCAGCCGCGCGGCAAAAGCGATGGGCCGTCGATATCGGGTGTCCGCCGGCGGAGCGGGCCCCACCAGGGCTTGCGCTCGCCCGCGGCCAAGAGGCCCGTCTCGGCCCCCGTCGCGCTCCAGGGCTGGCTGCACAAGCAGGGCTCGGAGGGCCTCATGCTCTGGAAGAAGCGCTGGTTCGTCCTGTCCGAGTACTGCCTGTTTTACTACAAAGGTGGGTGCTCGATCATCGTTACGCGTATATGTTTCGTGCAGGAAAAAAAAAAGAAAAAAGATGATGCGCAAAGATCTGTGAAAAAAAAAAACCCTCTAATATTGCATACGAGAACCATCACATATTCTCAAGGCTCTCGCGCTATCCAGCTCTGAACCTTTCGCACAGAGGGACGCATCTTTTCTCAACCCATGTACGCTGTATCCATGCAGACGGGAAACCAAAAGCCGAGTCGCATACGCGCCACGTATAAAAGTTTTCAATCAGGTTCCCCACGTTCTTTCGCTGAAAGCTCGGGCGAAAGAATACAGCCGCGCCGCGCAGAGGAAAAAGCTCGATACCTTTACATTATGCGCTCACGCACGCGCGGAGCAAGCCTCGAAAGGAAGGAAAACAGAGGCGGAGGAGAAGGGCAAAGAAGGATCTCGAGGAGCACGGGGGAAGCAAACAAAGGCGGAATCATTAAACGGGAATGCGACGAGGGGGGGGGGGGGGGGGGCAAGATATCGTGCGGGCCGGGCGCGCGCGTCAAACGATCGGCGCAACAAAAGGAGCACTCGAAAAGGGCGGAGGGTTTGAAAATCCGCGCCGGGAATTTAAATTAAGAGAGGAGTGCGCTCGCGCGTGAAAAACAGAAAAAACCAAGTTTCAGCGCGCGCCCGCGGATTCCTTCGTCTTTCCTTGCTCGCGCCTATTTCGTGCGTGTGCGTTTTCGCGCGCTACCTACGCCGGTTTCCGTCATTATCGTCGTCTTTGGCATGTATACTTGGAAAGCACTCGCGGAGGGTTGACGCAGCGCACCGCGAGCTGTTCCTCGCGTACGCAGGGATATGTTGGCGGAAAATTCGGGAATAATGTAGATTCGCTTACTGACTGGAGAACGGATGGGCGCTTTTACATTGACGATTGCAGGGATATAGTGTAACTTTGTCAAATCGGTAGAATGATAAGTTTACGATTTTAATTGCACCTTGGACGAATTGTATTAAGGGTAAAAGTATACGGAACCAACAACACATTCTGCGTGTTTCCTTCCCCTTTTTCACGAACAACTGTACTTATTCGTTGACTTGGCGTTCGACTATAGTGTATATAATATATCGCGCACGATTTTAAAAGAAAGGCTTTCGCCTCTGACGAGCATGACTACGCGAGCTTCTTTTGTATATTATTTTGCAGAGTCCGGTTCCGCTGCCTCGAGCTTTCGAGGAGCTACGCCTTTAGCTCGTAATCGGTTTCTTTATTCCGGGATAGGGCTTGATTATACCGAGGGGAAAAGTGCATGGTCGTCGCTTTGTCTCGTTGTCGAGAGTTGGCTTTTTTTTTTTTTACCTGTAAGGGCTGTTGGATTTATAGAGAAAGAGACCGAAGGGTAATTACGATCGAGAGTGAATGAACTGCAGACAAAACATTGGTTCGTTTCGTTGTTTTGTTCATGATTACTTTACAAGGTGAAAGAATGGATGGGATTAATTGTATTGATTAACTGTACGAGATTGTCGGGTGAGAAGAGAATGGATGAAACGATCGGTAAATGTTTTTAGGTATTGTTAGTTACAGATCAGGTAATAAGCGTTATTTTGATATAATCATCAACAATGATTCATGCTCGATTAAAAAGCGCATTCACGATCCTTCGCGCAGTTTCACGATCTTCAGCGCTTATAAAAATAGAATATTTTAGAATAAAAAGAAAAAAACTTTATACACCCCGACAAATAAACAATGATCAAACCACAAACACGCACGTAACGCCCAATGAACTCCACAAATGCCGACACAGGTCCCGAGGAGGAGAAGCTCCTGGGCTCGATCCTGCTGCCGTCCTACCGAATCACGGTCTGCAGGCCCGAGGACAAAGTCAACAAGAAGTTCGCCTTCAAGGCCGAGCACGCCAACATGAGGACGTACCACTTCGCGGCCGAGACGCGCGAGAGCATGAACCAGTGGGTTAACGCGCTCACCCTCGCCTCGCTCCTCCAGGATCCGAACCCGTAAGTTTAACTCGCCTGTACCATTATATACCCCCCCTCCTCCCTAGCTTCATTTCCCCACGATGAATCGAATCGCTATCGGTTCGGAAATCGCGGCCCCCGAGCCTGGAATCGGCAGCGATTTACAATTATAATCCGGCGCACCGCCAAATCAATCGCAATGGTCGAGAGACGAGCGCAAACCGCACGATACAACCGGCATCCTGCGGTACTTCCACGGCACGTCCCGACGAGCGCGTAAATTAGTTTCCTTCGATTCCACGATTCCCCGCGCTCCGAGTGGGTTTCGTTTTCTTGTTTCTGAGAAAATTCGTTTGCCAAAAGTTCGAAGCGGGCTATTAATTTTCCAATCAACAAATGGCTTTTCTCGGCGGCACGCGGCCGGTGATCCCGAGTGTTTTATTCCCCGAGCCGAAGAGTATCGGACAACCGCGGTGTGGGCCGTCGGATCGCCCACGTTCGCGCGCAACTTCGTGATCGCCCTGTGACCATCCGACTCTTCCCCCCGCGTCCGTTCGCTGTATCAAAGTTGCGACGCGCTCCGCTGAGCGGTACGACAACGAGCGGGTCGCGCAACTCGATTAATTATTTTCGCCGCGACTGAATCGAAATTGAAACGACGTGGCTGCCTGCGCGTCCGGTGATATTAGTTAACGCCCAAAATGGCTCGCGCGGGAGTCGTACGAGCGTTTTTACGAGCTGTGAAGGTGAGCTGGAAGTTACTCTGATAATCCGATGGAGGCTCGTAAATCTCGTTGTATCCCTCGTATACCTGCATAGGTATGGATCCGATTTTCCTGAAAGTTAGGGGATAAAAACGGATCGCGATAATTCGATTGATAGTAGTTTCGAGGCAGCTGAACTTTCGTTCGGCGGGTGCGCGGGTTGGGAGTTCAGTCGGCGGTTGGAGAGATAATCACGGTATTTTGATAAACAGTGTAAAAATATGTCGAAAGCTTCATATTCGTGAATTTATAGGTTTATTAAAAAATTTCTTCAACTTCAGTGCATTCCCTCGTTTCGAAATAATCAAACAACTTTTGGCGAGGGCACGTTTCCAAACATCAAAATAACAGGGGTTAAAATGGGGTTAATAGGGGGCACGCGTCCTTATTATTAAAAAAAAATCGCACATTACAAGAATGGAAGAAATTAGATCTTTCTTTTTATACATTTGAGTTTGGTCAATGGGCTTTAAGTTTTTCATTAGTTTACCAATCGAGTTTACAATGTCTTGAGGAACCGATCCTTATAAGTCATACGACGCCATGTGATGTTTATTTTTTTACTTATTAGCAATAGATACCCGAGCCTCAACGATTAATAGATTTCACCCGATCGTATTTGAGCAAGTATAAAGTGACTAATTCAAGACTCGATACACTGTTGTCAAAGAAAAAACCTTAAATTCTATGATGCCTCATATATATTTATACACTTACTGCTTCAATGCATTCCTAGCTTTACTTTAAACATATTAGATTTCTCATCAACAGCATAACATATCATTAGCCCCTATCAACTAAACCGTAACATAAAAATATACGACGGAAAAAAAGAAATATTTGCAATACAAATACCGTTTTCCGTAAAAAAAAAAAAAAAAAAAAAAAAAAAAAAACAGCGGGGGAGGAGGCGACAAGACCAACGCGACCGAGGGCGACGGGGACCGCAGCGCCCGGCCGAGCGTCTCCTCGATCTCGTCCATAATGAACCAGAGCGCGGACGACAGCGACTCCGGCTTCCACGGCTTCCAGTCGCGCGACGATCCCAGCCACGCGTCCAACAACAACTCTAGCCCGAACAGCGTCAACACCGGCTCGTTTCCCGGCAGCAGCGGCAACAACAGCAGCAGCACCAACCCCAACAGCAACAACATCAACAACAACAACAACAACAACAACCAACCCAACATGAGCGTGACTGCGAACAACAACGCTAACAACAACAACCCCGCGAACAGTAACTTGATCATGCAGCAGCCGATGGTGAACGGCTGGATGCAGCAGCAGTCGCCGCAGTACAGGCACCACCATCCGGACGCCATGATCAACGCCCCGTACGGCCACCAGATGATGCAAGGGGTCGTACAGCATCAGCCCCCCGTGCCCCACGCGCACCAGCACCAGGCGATCATCTACCAGCAGCAGCAGCAGCAGCTGATCCAGACGCAACAGAAGCAGGGCATGCCCCAGCAGGTGCAGACAGTCCAGCCGATGCCGCGCAACTACGGCCAGCCCCTGTACGCGAACGCGCCGCCCAAGCCCCGCCGGCTGACCGACAACCCGAACGACTACTCGACCCCGTCGCCCGACCCCGACTACCGCAAGTCCCCGGTCTCCCCGGACGTTCGGCTGAGCAGCAAGAGTCCCATATCCATCGTCGAGTACGTCGACGCGCGCAACCCCAACGCCATCTACGGCCAGAGGATAGCCCTGCAGGTACAGCAGGTCCAGCAGCCAGCCCCGAGGACCGACAAGTCGGGCTTGAACTACGGCTTCGGCCAGCCGCTCGTCGGGCAGCCGCACTCGGAGAGGCGCACGCCCGACACCTACGCCAGGAGCAACGCCAAGTCCTCGTCCTCGGTGGCGGGTAGACCGCAGCAGCAGAGGACGCATAACGGGGACTACGAGGACGTGTACGGCGCGGCGCTGCCGCAGCTTTACCAGAGGCCCGCAGGACCCGTGGGCTACACCAAGGGGCCCGCGCCCGCGCCCATACCCATACCCCCGGTGTACGCCCAGCAGCAGCAGCAGCAGCAGCAGCACACCCCGCAGTATTACCAGCAGCAGCAGCAGCAGCAGCAGCAGCAGCAGCAGCAGCCCGTGGCGAATGGTAATTGTTGAGTATAGGGGTGTGGAAGAACACCAGGGGGCTCGAAATTTCGTTTCGAAAACGTTGTGACGAGAAATACGTCGTGTGCACGAAACGAGACGTTTTTATGCATTTTTCAGATATATTTTTTGGAAAACGTTTTTTCGGAGATACGACCTTTTTGAAACAACATTTTCGAGGCACGAGGTTTTCGAAAACATTTGAGACTTTTCAATGACGTTAGTCCACTCGACGAACGATTCGAGGTAGATGGAGCGTCGCATGAACCGAGTATTTTTGTTTGTCGATTCGGCAGTCCCCGTGATGAGGCAGCAGCAGCAGCCCAAGTCCCAGCAGCCACCGCGGCCGCATAGTGCCGATTTCCTGGAGTACGAGTCGAATCGGAGGCCAGGCCAGGGACAGGCGCCCGCGCAGTCTGGGGGCGTGGCAGGGCAGCCGAGGTGCCCGCAGAGGCCCAAGTCGAGTCTGGACGTCGTTAATCCGTCCGAGGTCGGGCCGGTGAACGACAACTACTTCTACTCGGAGGAGAGGTGAGTAGGGAGGTTTTTTGGGTCGCTTAGTCGGTCCTTCGTTGTTTGTTCAAAAAATATTTTGGTGCTTTATTGTCAATATTATTATTTTTTTTTTTTTTCATAAGTATATGTTTTTTCCATGATGAACAAAAATGTTTTGGTTACATTTATGCTTCAGTCATACGAAAAAAAATATTACATCCTCTAAAAATTAAGGGTTGTCGGCCTAGGTGAATAGAGTAGATGGGATTCATTGCCCTTCGAGTAAGAAATATTCATGCTTTTGCTCGATCTCAAAATATTCATTAGAACTCGAAATATTAAAAAACAATTGTTGAGGGTAAACCTTAGGGATGCTTTTGAACCCCTAAAATTATTTGTTGGAATATGACAAAAAAGAAAACGTGTCTTTTATTTTTTGTGCATGGATACTACGAAGTATCATAAGATTTTTTGTTTAATCGGTCAGTTCGGTTTGGAAGATTTCCTCAGCACAGCAAACTTAATCCAAAAGAAACGTCAACACAAAATACGTCTTGATTACATGCGCACAACTCACATAGCTGCACGTTTTTAAAATCGAAAAAAAAGGTTTCGTTCCACTTGCAACTTTGTTCACGCAAGAAATGTATGTGAGCAATCGCTCAAGCGTAGATAACAACTCATTCATCGATTGCGCAACGATGATTCACCCCCGATTACGCGCGAACAAGATCGAGATAGTACACGGGCAACAATTACCATCACTCTTCCTCGTAAAACGCATACGGTCGCATTCGTGTTCCCAGATACGCGGCTCAGATGCGCCAGAGCGCCGTGTACCTGCACCAGACGCCCCAGCACCTTCAGCAGCAGCCGCCGCCGCCACAACAGCCACCTCAGCAGCAGCAGCAGCAGCAGCAGCAGCAGAGGAACCAGTCGCTGTCGAGGGCGACGACGCCTTCGAAATCCAGCGCTATCTCGAGGGACACCGAGTCCGGCATCGGCACGCTATCGGAAATGTCGTGCGCGTCGATCGGACGCTCCCAGAGGGACCACAGCCATCAACCCCACCCGCTTCAGAGGCACACCGAGTGAGTTTGCTTACTTGTATATTTTATTGTCCGCTGTAGCAGCGCGTCGGTTCACAACGATGATGGGACGTGGGATGGAGCAATAACCTGTTTGATTCCGGTGCATTCAATTTTTTGACGAATTCGAGCAACGTGACGTTACGAAAAACAAAAATTGACGCCTCGTGTTCAAAGAAACGATTCCGGAAATCGAAAAATACGAAAATCAAACTCGGCGATTCCGCGAGCTCAACGGGTTTCCGAAACCCGAGCGTCGGAGCAAAAACAAACGAACACCCACGCGCTACAGCACTAAAACTCACCGACAGTAGTATATACACAGGCCTGTAAAGCACTCGCATACTGATTCCCTCTCTCTTTCTCTCTGTGTGTATTCTCGTCTGCCCCGGAACG
>JAPYYV010010893.1:0-21243 GCA_030522625.1 Copidosoma aretas | reverse complement strand
CGTAAAGATCCAAGATGGTGGTGGCAAGATGGCGGCCAAGATGAAAGAATTATAAACAATTTTCATTATTTTTCTCGTAATTCGATCTTATTCACTACAACTCATTCTAAATAACGATCAAATAAGCAGTGAACATGCATTTAATGTAATAATGTGTAAGGTGCCATTTTCAATTCAAAATGGTGACTAACACAAAATGGCGGATCATCCATTTCACTACAACCCCTGCAATATGGGTATGAAATGAAAGTGTTTGGTAAGTAGAATACATTTGAATGGGTTACCATACATCAGTGCCACAAATATTACAAAGTTGTATACCGCGTACAGCCGCCCGCGCCGCGCCGTAGCCACTTTCCATTCTCAGTTGCCGCTGGGCGTACAGACCGAGCAACGTGTTCTGCTATGACTCTTATTGTTTCTCAATTTTCAGGTGACTATCTATAGGACGCATATATTTTTTTATGAAAGTATTAGTATAGAATTATGTGCAAGTTTCAGCCAAAAAGGTTAATAAATAAGGGCCGAAGAATTAAAATTAAAAAAAATTATCTAGAAATTCATAGGAATCAATAGTGCTCCATAAGACTAAAACTTATCAAAAATTTGAGTCCTTTAGACTTACGTGACTGGCCCTCGTACTAATTAAAAAATTTGCATTCACATTTTTATTCAAAGTTTTTGATTTTTCTGGCCAACAGACAATAAAAACAATAAAAACCAGGAATATACTTTCATGTGATTTTTGACGGAGAATCGTTTAAAAATATTTTAATATTTTTGGGGTGGTTCAACTTCTATTTGAAGGGTTTAAAAGTTAAAATATTTTTTTTTTAATTTATTTTTTAAAAGCTCATTGAGTCTTCCTTAAAAATAAATTTATTTCAGTAAAGTAAAACTTTCAAATTAGGTGGTCCGTAGTGCTATACGTAAAAATAACTAGATTTATCGAAATTTCTCACACGTATTGCATATTTGTTTTTAGAAAAAAATTTGTTTCTGATATAAAGAAAGCTTTTTCTAATGCCGGAGTTTGATTTTAAAAATTTAAAATGGCGGACTCTACATAACAGATAATATTTCAATAGTTAGAAAGTTTTCGCATAAAGAAAATGTTCTTTAAAAAATCCAAGCAAGAAACCTATTTTGTAATTTTTTGATTAAGGGTGTCCTTTCTGAGTAAATGTTAAACGAAGTTCGGAAAGTTATTGATGTATATTGCATACTTTTTTTTTTTTAATTGTAAATTTTATTCTCCGAAAGAGTGCCCTTAATAGAAAAGTACAAAAAAAATTTTTTTTCAATGGATAAAAATATTTTTTTCCATTAGTTAATCATACAATGAGTAAATAAGCAAGTTATTAGAGATTGAACACACACAGAATTTTTTTTATATAAAATAAACGAGCAAGAAACAGTTAAAAAAATGCTGTTTGCTGCTTCAAAGTCGGCTTTTACATAGCCTAAGAAGTTATTCAGCCCTGTTCAGAAGATAAAAATAATTTATTCTATTAGTTAATCATATAATAATTTAATAGGTTAGTTATTTTCCAGTTGTACACTTAATTTACATCTATTTAAAAATATAACAACAAATTAACTTTTCCTCATCAAAGAAAAGATGACATCTTTTATTTAAATCATTAAATTTAACATATAGTTATCTCATGCACCACTTCAGGTCTTGCTGCAATTACTGCCAGTCTTTCTGTAGGTTAAATCAACAAAACCCTATAACGCGGTCTCATAGTTAAAAATCGTGATTACATTTTGCCACCAATTTTTTTTGTACAAGCCAGTAAATTAAAACCAATTGAAGAGGGAAACAAGGTTGAAAATAAAAGAATGAAAAAATAATCAACTGCAAATTCGGCATGGGGCTATTGAAAGAAGTGCAAAAAAACTGCAAATTCCTAGCCTATGCAGAATTTTGCAGTCGGATTTGTTCTTGGCGTAGACGCGAGTGACGTGCTAACTTCGTGTGAAGTCAGCACTGCACATGCTTATTTAAAAAAAAAATAAACAACTGCGAATTCGGCATGGGGCTATTGAAAGAAATGCAAAAAAACTGCAAATTCCTAGCTTATGCAGAATTTTGAATTCGACTTTGTTCTTGGCGTAGACGCGAGTGGCGTGCTAACTTCCTGCGAAGTTAGCAGTACATATGGTTATTTTGCAAGTATTATTCAAAAATAAAGTATCTTTTCCATTAATTGTGTGCGATGCAGAGTTTATGTGTAACATTTCTGAAGTCAAAATTTTTGTCTGTTGGGCTCGTGGTCCAAAATTTTAACTTCACCAAAATTAAATTTATGATTGAAAACTCTCATGTGTGAGGTAAGAACTAAATCTTCATTGTCGTTTTTTTTGGTGCTCATAGAGCCGTTTTTCTACTGGTCTTTTTGTCCCGTACTCCACAGGACACGAACCGCATTTAAATTTATACACATTTGATCCATCAAATTTGTCGATTTCGTCTTTGCCTAAGGTAATAGCACTGTTAAGTTTATTTTTGATAGTAGAAATATTGATTTTTTAATTGACATCAAAATTTTTAGGAGTTTTGGTGTTATGTAATTGGCTGAGCCTGGTTTTGATGTATTTTCGTATAAAATGCGGTGTATAGTCGTTTCCGATCAAGATTCTTTCGATCTAGCCCTAGATCGGAAACGGGCCAATTCCATGAGAGATTTTTCCAACATACTGAGTACTCCCATGGACGACAACTCACCACATCAATACAGAGATCACAACGACTAAACAACAACCTAGACAATTGGGTTAACTTTTTCCAAATATTGATTTACCTACAGAATTAACGATGTTTTGCAGTACGTAAAGATACGTTAATTTGTTTGGAAATAAAACAAATGAAGGCCGCTTGCAGTACGTATCGATACACAATTTGCTCATTGAAACATATTCTATTTATTTAAAGAAGTGAACAAATACTTCCTGATTGCGTTTAACTTATTTGTTTACTCATGCAATACTTATTAATTTAAATAATAAACACAGGCGCTCTGCGGTACGTAAAAATTGGCTTGTTTGTTTATTGAAGAAAAATATATCGGTGTAAATAATATAAAATGAAGATAGACAATGTTCTGTAAGTAGTTATTACAACACTATGGACAGACCCAAACAAACCCCCCTCCCCCCGCCGAGGCGCGAGAGCGGTTGGGAGTCATTGGGCTCATCCATAGTGTAGGTGTGCGTGCAGAGTGGGGGGAGAGTGATACTCTGCGCTCTTTGCATGCGCGATTCGTTCTCTCTCTCTCTCTCCTCTCTCGTTTTCTCTCTCTTACTGTCCAAGTCATTTTACTCGTCGGTTTTGTCATTCTCCAAAGAGTATAATGTTGTTTGTCAGGTTACGGAGTTTAGTGTGTGTGTGTGTGTGTGTATATGTGTGTGTGTGTGTATGTGTGTGTGTGTGTGTGTGTGTGTGTGTGTGTGTGTGTGTGCGCGCGCGCGCGCGCGCGCGAGGTGCTCAGGCCCATAGTGGTATATATGTGTATTGTCGCGCAACGAAGTTGTGTGTGTGTGTGTCATTGGTCACAGAGATGCGGCTGGGAAGAGAGTAGGGGAAGAGAAAAATGTGATGAACACTCACAACCACGTATGCGAAAGCTTTCTATCGTAGAAGAGAGAAATGAGAAGAAAAATTAATTAGAAAGAGGGAAAAAAAATAAAGAGCTAGTGGGAGAAAGATCACACCACACTTTTCCCAGAGTTCAGCATAGTTTTATCAAATCAAATAATTGCCAACCAAGAGGTCTCAGCGGAATTATATTCGCTATAGTATTTAGAAATATCGTACCTAAATTCCAACAGCAGGTTTTTTTCCACTTTTTTCTGTAGTAACTCTTCTACAATAACTCTTCCGCCACGACGTTTTCTCTAATGCAGACAAATGGAAATAATCTACGACGTCTTGATCATGGGACACTATCAAGACGAGGGTTAACTACTGGAACAGCGAGTAAAACGCACACTACACTTTGCGGAGGTTCACTGGGGCCGATCGAGATTTTAAAACGATGCTACCCTATGGACATGTCCATCACGGTCAGTAGCATCGAGCAAACTGAGTGGAGACAGAATGATTGAAATTTACTACGAAGGTACATTCTCAAGAGATGAAATTTGATGAGCAAACTTTTCCCCTCTACCTGTCTCTCTCATGAAAACATGCTGATTGGCAGGGGGGAAAGGAGACCGTGAAAATGTTTTCAAGATCTCTTTCTCACGTTTAGAAGAAAGAAGTTTAGCACAGAGCTAATCTGTCGAAGCTTCTGGGTGTACAGTTACATGCGCGTGCCCGCGCGTACATATAATACAATACCTACGGTGATGTTCGAGGAGAGGAATCGTCGCAGCGATCAGATTACAAAAGTTAAAACGCGTAATCAGTTTGACGAGTAACAATATGTACTTTTATGTAGAGACGTACTTCTTCCTTGCTTTGTTTTGATGTCGATCGTGAAACATACGATCTTTCCGTCACCAAAACAGCATTCTATCATGTAAGATACTCGTTTACTAGAGTAAAATGCAAAATTTGCAGGAATCGCATTTTTTCAGTACGATTCGTGTCGCAACAAATCCTTACATCGGAAAAAAAATTTGTCCAGGCATCTAAAGTTACACACGCAGACATTTTATGTTGGAATGTCTTGTAAGTCAGTTTGTCGAAAAACTCTACACTATTTTTTTTCCATCAAATTATATTCTATTACATACAGCTCACTTTGTTTTTGAAACAATGCTTATCGACATTCTTATTTCTCGTACATATCTAACATCGTGTTTTTTTTCGTATCATATATTTTTCCCTGACCGATTTGTCATTGAAACAGGCGATGTACAGTATAATGTTGACCTCAGATCGGTTGCAAAGTTATGTTTGAATTCTTTATGGGGAAAGTTTGGCCAGCGCGAAAACATGACAAAAACCGGGGTAGTCACAACTGTAAAGAGACTCGTGGAGTTACTTACCAGTGCTGAAATCGAAGTCAACGGTATCTTGGACGTTAATGACGAAACGCTCTACGTAAACTGGTATTTTGAACAAGAAGCATTAATACCGTCCCCAAGCACGAGTGTTGTCGTCGCAGCTTTCGTCACGGTCCAAGCTAGACTAAAACTTTTTGGTTACTTGCACGCTCTTAGACCTCGAACTCTGTACTACGACACTGACTTTGTCTTTTATATCAGCAGAGATGAAGAGTATGATTTACTAATTGGTTCGGTACTTGGTGATCTTACTGACGATCTGTCTGATCATGGGGGAGGTCCAAAATTTTATGCATATAAATACAAAAAGTCCGATGGTAGTGATGGAAATGTATGTAAAATAAAAGGTATAAGGTTAAACTATGCCAACAGTCAAATGATCAATTTTGAAACCATACGAAATTTGATTACGTCTCTCACGAATGAGATTAACGTTTCGAATCATGCCGTTCGCAAAACAGCCTTTCATGAAGTTACATCGATTCCAGAAACAAAAACATGTAAAACGTTTTCATGTAAACATGAAAAAGAAGATTCGAGAACTTAAACGTGAGTTACCCTTAAGGATACAAACGCAACACTGCTGCCGGTTACGTGATGGATGTGTGATAGGAATTTTCCAGAAGCAAACCGTAGTATGGAAGCCACTCGTGAGAAAGAGATAGAAGAAAAACTAAGCAGAGTGTAGTAAGCTGTCAAATCATGTGAGTGTGTATGTGTGTGTGTATGTGCATATGTGTGTCTCTGTGTGTGTGTGTGTGTGTGTGTGTGTGTAACCTTGAATAAAATATCAAATTACTGTTTACGTCAGTACATTCGTAGAATCGAGGCGACGAATGTTTTTAATTTCAAGTCAGCACATTCTTGTAGCAACGAGCAGAGTGTAGTAAGCTGTCAAATAATGTGAGTGCGTGCGCGCGTGTGTGTGTGCGTGTGCGTGTGTGTGTGTGTAACCTTGAATATAAGATTAAATTATCGTTTACGTCAGCAAAAATTGTTTGTGAAACGATTTTTGCGACATATTGAACGCAATATGAGTGATACTCGATTTGAACGGATCATTCTCTGTTACGGTGAGTGGCAGTCTAGTTACCGAGATCTCGGAAAAAATATAGAATTTCACGAAGGATTACCGCAAAGCAGTCATTGGATGGGTGACTCGAGACCAAAACTAGCAATCATTGACTATTTGATGCGTGAATCATCCGCTGGTGGAGCTATCGTCGATCTGTTCACTAAAGATAGTCATTATAACATTTTGAGCGTAATCTTCATTACGCAAAATATATTTCATCAAGGTAAGGGTCCGCGCGACATATCGTTAAACGTTCGACGTAGAAATGAACATTTTAAATTCATCGTACGGTGACGAGCGAGAAGAGTGGAAGAAATACCAACAAGTTTTGCAACGATATTTACACTTTAAGGACGTAGAGAACAAAAGGTACGGACACATTGATACTAACGTGGAAAGTAACCACGTGACCTCATCCCAAAATAACAAACCGTCCGATGACGAGGATGAAATGAAACGTATAGAGGAGATGGGGCAAGATACTGAAGTTATCGAAAACGTACCTAAAAAGTTTCGCAAAAGCGCTGCAGTCGTTCTACGTCGCTTGCGTGCTACTAGTGACGTCGAGTGGACGGCTGAACATACAGTGATTATAGGTGGCGTTCGTATACCTCGATCAAATATTGTCGATCTAGTAAATGATGTCCCAAAGCAAATATCCCAAAAGAGTGTGTCGGAAACCCAAAGGTAGCAAGGTTACTGATCGACGACGACGACAAAAGCGTAAATTTAAAAACTAAATAATCGCCAAACAAGAGTTTAGGATCTCGTTCGAGCAAAAGTATTAGCGAGAGCGTGACCGGGATTGTCCCAACGACGTCGTCGAGAAATAACAGAACGAGAATGACAGTATCACCACGTCAAAAGCAATTATGGCGTCGATTGATTGGAAAACTGATCCTATCGAAGAAAAAGAAGTAAAGCTGGAAGAGGAAGAAAAAAATCGTGCTCTCGACGCCATAATTGATTTACTACCGTTTGAAATGCATGTACCAAGATGCAAATTTTGTAACTCAGGAAAAAAATTAGCTGAGCGCATTGAACACGGAGACGTGGGAGTCAATGCTTTGGATGAAGCTTGTCGTCAGCACGATCTTGCCTACGCTACGGAGAAGAAGGGGGACTATCGAAAAGCTGATCGTTCCTTAGCAGAATTTGCTTTTTTGCTTATGCTTGCTGGAGAAATACCACCGGATGAGCGAACAGTAGATTTATTGACGGCCGGCTGTATATGCAGCAAAATTACGTTTGAAAAGTTTTTTTCGCGTATCAAGAGAGTTATTGGATCCAAATCGAGTAAGAAAAAGATGAAGGTTGTGAAGGAGCAATAAAAAGAAAAGAAAAAGAACAATGCATGAAACACTAAAAAAACTTTACTACGTCGCGGTGCGACCCACTGAATACGCGGGTGGTAACAAACTTGCGAGTGCTGAAAAAAAATGTTTGGACCGAACATGATACAGTGGCTTGAGAGTCAAGATGCCTACAATTTACACATACCTATAAGACATGGTTTTTCCAGAAGGAGCTATAATGTACGGAATTTTGACGACGTGTGGGAGGCTGATTTAATGGACTTGAGATCTTTAAAAACTTACAATGACGGTAACGCTCACGTCCTCGTTGTCATCGATGTTATCAGTAAGCACGCTTGGGCCGAACCGATCAGAAACAAGACGTCGATAAAGGTAGCTGAAGCGTTTCAACATATTTTGTCGAGAAGCAACGATCGCAAACCAATGTGTCTCCAGACGGATAAGGGTAAACAATTCGTAGGACGCGAAATGCAGACACTTTTACGAGACAGTGAAATTTAATACAGAATAGCACGCAGGCCACAGACAAAAGCTGAGCTGCTATAGCAGAACGCTTCATAAGATCTATAAAGGAAATACTGTGGCGATACTTTTCACACTCGAACAGTGATTGTTTCGTGGATGTTATTCCAAAAATAATCAAGGCGTACGATCGCACGAAGCATTCAGCTACGATGATGGCTCCAGCTGACATAACTTTTCACAATGTTGTGCAAGCGCTTAAAAATATGATGCACCGGTATGGAGGACATACTCATAAAACTCCAAAGTACAATGTTGGAGATTTAGTTCGTATCAGCAAAGCGAGAAGTTTCTTTGCCATAGGTTACGAAAGTGGTTGGACTTTAGAGTTGTTTGAAATTGTTCGCGTTTCTTGCACGCGTCAACCTCCGGTGTGTTTTCTTAAAGACTTGGGTGCCGAAGACATTGACGGCTTCTTTTACGAAAAAGAGTTGATCAGAGTGCAAAAAGATTTGTAGAAGAGCTTTTTAGAGGTGGACAAGATATTAAAAAATGAAGGTAAAGAACGGTTCAAAGAGTATTTTGTCAGTTTAGAAGGGTTATCCTAAGAACCATCATTCCGGATGATGGCAAAGTATTTGAAAGATATACAATAAAGGACAAATTCTATGTTGTGTGGCCTAGCAACAGTAGTATGCAGTACTATCCTGATGATACTACTACACATTAAATGACTAAATTGCCTCAGCAAATTATTTGAAAGGTCAATAGGTCGTTAGTATAACAGTAATTAAGCTTATAAAAATATAACTGTATGTACTATATTATTTACTTGCTGTCCCCCGGGTTGCTAGGCTGCAAAGCTCGGAATTTGAGTTATGTCGTTGGTTTCAAAGTAATTTATTTACTCACTTTATTATTTACTGGCTGCCCTTCGGGTTACTGAGTTAAAAAGCTTGAGATTCAGGTTATGTTGTAATTTTGATGGTAATTTATTTACTTACTATATTATTCACTCGCTTTCCCCCAGGTTACTGGCTTAAAAAACTTAAAATAAAGGTTATGTTAATATATTAATAGTTATTTATTTACTTACCTAATTATTTACTCGCTGTCCCCCCAGTTACTATGTAAACAGCTTAGTGTATAGGTTATGTTTTATTTTTATAGTAATTTATTTACTCACTATATTTTTTACTCGCTGTCTTCTGGATTACTGTGTAAAAAGCTTCGTGCTTAGGTTATGTGTTCATTATTATAGTAATTCTTTTCCTTACTATATTATTAATTCGCTGATCCCCGAGTTACTAGGTTAAAAAGCTTAGAGTTTAGGTTATGTTGTTATTATTTTAGTAATTGATTTGCTTACTATATTACATACTAGCTGTCTCCAGGGTAACTGGGTCGACAAGCTTGAGATTCAGGTTATGTTGTTATCATGATGGTTATTTATTTACTTACTATACTATTTACTAGCTGTCTTATGGGTTATTAGGTAAAAAGGTTGGGATTTAGGTTATGCTGTTAATTTAAATTTATTTTATTTACTTGCTTATTATTTACTCGCTGATCCCAAGGTTACGGGATTAAACGCATGGAATCAAAGTTATGTTCTTATTTTTATAGTAATTTATCTACTTAGTACAATATTTACTCGCCGTCCTTAGTTAAAAAGCTTTGGATCCAGCTTAAATTATTATTTATGAAGTAATTTATTTACTCACCATATCAGTTACTCGTTTCCCCCCAGGTTACTAGGTTAAAAAGCTTGGGATTAAAGGTAAGTTTTTTTTTAATGTAATTAAATTTCTAATTATATTATTTACTCGCTGTCCCCCGATTACTGTGCTAAAAAGCTTAGGATTTAGGTAAGGTTATTATTTTTATAGTAATATATTTACTTGCTATATTACTTACTCGCTTTTCCCCGGGTTACTGGCTTGAAAAGCTTAAGATTGAGGTTATGGTGATATTTTTATGGTAACTTATTTGCTTACTATATTATTTACGCTCTGTTTCCCTGATAACTAAGTTGAAAAGCTTAGGATTTAGGTTAGGTTATTTATTTTATAGTAATTATTTATGAGATGTTCTTATTTGTACACTAACTTATTTACTCACTATATAATTCATTTGCTGTCCCCCGAGTTACTGGGTCAAAATCTAAGGATTTTTGTTATATTTTTATTTTGATAATAATTTATTTACTTACTATATTATTTACTCGCTGTTTCCCAGGTTATGTGGTTAAAAAGCTTGCGATTTAGGTTATGATGTTAAATTTATAGTAATTTATTGGAAAAGGTGGTTTTTTTGAGTTTTGGTTTTTTTTTTTAAAATTTTTTTTTTCTTTCCTTTTTTTTCCCCTGGGCCCCGGGGGGGGGGGGGGGGGGGGCTGGGCACTGAGTTGCTAAGCTTGGAGTTCTGGAGATGTTGTTATTTTTATAGTATTTTATTTACTTACTATATTATTTACTTGCTGTTCCCCAGGTTACTAGTTCAAAAAGCTTGAGATTAAGTTTATGTTCTTATTTTAATAGTAATTTGATTGCTAACTATATTATTTACTCGCTGTCCCTTGGGTTAAAGGTTTAAAAAGCTTGGGATTCAGGTTATGCTGTTATTTTTTTGGTTATTTTATTTACTTACCGCATTGTTTACTGGCCGTCCCCCGATTTACTCAGTTTAAAAGCTTGGGACTTCGGTTATGTTGTTATTTTAAAAGTAATTTATTTACTTACTATATTATTGACTTGCTGCTCTCTGGGTTACTGTGTTTAAAAACTTGGGATTTAGGTTACGTTGTTACTTTGAGAATGATTTATTTACCTACTAAATTATTTACTTAGTGTTTCCCGGGTTACTGGTTCAAAAGGTTTAGGATTTAGGTCATGTTGTTATTTTTATAGTAATTTATTTGCTAACTATATTATTTACACGCTAGCCTACGGGTTAAAGGGATGAAAAGCTTGAGCTTTAGGTTATGCTGTTATTATTATGGTAATTTATTTCCTTACTACATTCTTTACTTGCCGTCTCCAGATATACTTTGTTAAAAAGCTTGGGTACTCGGTTATGTTGTCATTTTAAAAGTAATTCATTTACTTACAATATTATTTACTCTTTTTTTTCCGGTGTACAAGGTTAAAAAGATTGCGATTGACGTATTGTTCTTATTTTTACAGTAATTGAATTGCTAACTATAATATTTACTCGCTGTCCTTCGTGTTAAAGGGTTACAAAGCTTGGGATTTAGGTTATGCTGTTATTTGTATGGTTATTTTATTTACTTACTACATTCTTTACTCCCCGTCCCCCAATTTACTTTGTTAAAAAGCTTGTGCTTTCGGTTATATTTAATTTTAAAAGTAACTTATTTCCTTACTATATTATTGACTCGCTGCTCTCTGGGTTACTGTGTTAAAAAGCTTGGGATTTAGGTTACATTATTACTTTTTAAGTAATTTATTTACCTACTAAATTATTTACTTAGTTTTACTTAGTGTTTCCTGGGTTACTGATTTAAAAGGCTTAGGATTTAGGTCATGTTGTTATTTTTATAGTAATTTAATTGCTAACTATATTATTTACTCGCTGTCTTACGGGTTAAAGGAATAAAAAGCTTGAGATTTAGGTTATGCTGTTATTTTTATGCAATTTAATTCTTTACTACATTCTTTACTTGCTGTCCCCCGATTTACTTAGTTAAAAAGCTTGGGATCTCGGTTATGTTATCATTTTAAAAGTAATTTATTTACTTACTATATTATTGACTCGCGCTCTCTGGGTTACTGGTTTAAAAAACTTGGGATTTCGGTTATGGTGTCATTTTAAAAGTGATTTATTTACTTACTATATTATTTACTCGCTTTTTTCCGGTGTACAAGGTTAAAAGCTTGCGATGTAGGTTATGTTTTTATTTTTATAGTAATTTAATTGCTAACTATATTATTAACTCGCTGTCCTTCGGGTTAAAGGGTTAAAAAGATTGGGATTCAGGTCATGCTGTTATTGTTTTGGTTATTTTATTTACTTACTTCATTGTTTACTCGCGATCCCTCGATTTAATCAGTTGAAAAGCTTGGGATTTTGGTTATGTTGTTATTTTAAAAGTAATTTATTTACTTACTATATTATTGACTCGCTGCTCTCTGGGTTACTCGTTTAAAAAACTTGGGATTTCGGTTATGTTGTCATTTTAAAAGTGATTTATTTACTTACTATATTATTTACTCGCTTTTTTCCGGTGTACAAGTTTAAAAAGCTTGCGATTTTGGTGATGTTGTCATTTTAAAAGTAATTTATTTGCTCATTATATTATTGACTTGCTGCTCTCTGGGTTACTTTGTTAAAAAGCTTGGGATTTAGGTTACGTTGTTACTTTGAAAGCGATTAATTTACCTACTACATTATTTACTCAGGGTTTCCCGGGTTACTGGTTTAAAAGGCTTAGGATTTAGGTCGTGTTGTTATTTTTATAGGAATTTTCATTACTAACTTAATTATTTACTCGCTGTCCTTCGGGTTAAAGGGTTAAAAAACTTGGGATTTAGGTAATGCTGTTATTTATATGGTAATTTATTTACTTACTACATTCTTTACTTGCCGTCCCCCGATTTACTTAGTTGTAAAGCTTGGGATTTCGGTTATGTTGTCATTTTAAAAGTAATTTATTTACTTACTACATTATTTTCTCGCTTTTTTCCGGTGTACTAGGTTAAAAAGCTTGTGATTTAGGTTATGTTCTTATTTTTGTAGTAATTTATTCACTTGCTATATTAATTACTTGCTGTCCCCCGAATCACTGGGTTGAAAAGCTTAGGATTTAGGTTCGGTTATTAATTTTATAGTAATTTATTTACTCACTTTATCAATTACTCGCTGTCATCTGAATTACTAGTGTTAGGTTGGGCCAGGACGTTGTATTTTTGAGCCTAAGCGAATGATAGCTCAGGTTCCGCAAGTAGAGAAGTGCAAGGCGCGTGCGAGTAATATCTGGTTGAAGATATGCCTTTGCTGAGTATGAAATGACTTTAATGTTCGCAACGTTTCATGCAACGAAAATAAAAAAAATTTTTTTTTCATAATTCAATTCTGATCATTAGAAATGCTTGAAATACACGTAAAAATCATGCTCACCAAGTTTCAAGCCTCTACTATTGACCGTTAAGGAGATATAACAGTTTTAAGGGAAATATAATTTTGATGCCTAAATAAAGAATTTCTAAGCTCTGCTCTACAATATAAAGTACTACCGTAAAAACTGCTCATCAAATGCGCATAAATAGTTTGGTTAAATTATGTTTTATGACCCAAAACTTGACCCAAGTTCACAGAACATTCAGTAAGTCGTAATAAGATCTTTAAAGTAACTTAAAAATGACTTTATCAACTGTAAACAATACTGCGCCGCTTAAAACCATATTATTATGTTCCAAACTTAACTGTACACATGCATTTAATATTAACAGTAGTTTCTATTAGCCATAATTCATGAGCAGATATATTTAAAATTTAAAAATATCCTGAGAATTCAAAAATCTTGCAAAATGGACCCGAAAATCCTGTACAGCCGGCCTAGACCACTCGAAGTGGATCAATTATATTTTTATGTAGTGCTATACACATACTTCAAACATTTTTACATGTTTTTGCTAGCCGGAATTCATAAACAGGCTACTGACAAGATACGAAATTAACAAATCATATTGAAATCGTGCATAATGCGCCCGAAAATTCATTACAGCCGTCCCTGGACCACTCAAAATAGGACAATTATATTTTTAAATAGTACGATACATATACACGTAGCAATTCCGCTTTTTTTTGGTTGCCGGAATTCATATGCAGGCCACTGAGACGATACGAAATTAACTAAAAATTGCGAAATCGTGCAATATGCGCCCGCAAATTCATTACAGCCGTTCCTGGAACACTCGAAATGGGACAATTATATTTTTAAATAGTACTATACATAGACACCTAACAATTGCACTTGTTTTTTTTTGCCGGAATTCATATAAAGATCACTAAAAAAATACGTCATTAACAAAAAATGGCGAAATCATGAAAAATGCGCCCAAATATCCTATACATCCAGCCCTGGACCACTTAAAATTGGACATGTATATTTTTAAATAGTACCACACATATACACCTAAAAATTTCACGTGATTTTGTTGGCCGGAATCCATATTAAGGTCACTAAAAAGATACGTTATCAACAAAAAATTGCGAAATCATGAATAATGCGCCCAAATATCCTATACAGCCGGCCCTGGACCACTCAAAGTGGATCAATTATATTTTTTTATAGTGCTATACACATACTTAAAACATTTCTACATGTTTTTGCTGGCCGGAATTCATATGCAGGTCACTGAGAAAATACAAAATTATCAAAAAGTTGCACCATCATGCAAAATACTCCCAAATATCCTCTATAGCCGGCCCTGGACCACTCGAAGTGGGACAATATATTTTTAAGTAGTACTATACACATACACCTAACAATTGCACGTATTTTTGTTGGCCGGAATTCATATAAAGGTCACTAAAAAAAGACGTTATTAACATAAATTTGCGGAATTATGATAAATGCGCCCAAATATCCTATACAGCCGGCCCTGGACCACTCAAAATGGGACAATTATATTTTTAAATAGTACGATACATATACACCTAACAATTTCGCCTTTTTTTTGGTTGCCGGAATTTATATGCAAGCCACTGAGAAAATACGAAATCAACAAAAAATTGCGAAATCGTGCAATATGCGCCCGCAAACTCTTTACAGCCGGCCCTGGACCACTCAAAATAGGACAAATATATTTTTTTTAATAGTACCGTACACATACTTCAAACATTTTTACATGTTTTTGCTGGCCGCAATTCATAGGCAGGTCACTGAGAAAATACAAAATTATCAAAATGTTGAAACATCATGCAAAATACGCCCTAATATATTCTATAGCCGGCCCTGGACCACTCGAAGTGGGACAGTTATATTTTTGAGTAGTACTATACTAATACACCTAACAATTGCATGTATTTTTGTTGGCCGGAATTCATATGCAGGTCACTAAAAAAATACGTTACTAACAAAAAATTGTGAGATCAGGAAAAATGCGCCCAAATATCCTATACAGCTGGCCCTGGACCACTCTAAATGGGACAATTATATTTATAAGTAGTACTATACATACGCACCTAACAGTTCCACGTATTTTTGTTGGCCAAAATTCATTTGCAGGTCACTAAGAAAATACAAAATCATCAACAAATTGCGAAATCATGAAAATTGCGCCCAAATATCCACAGCCGGCCCTGGACCACTCATAATGGGACAATTATATTTTAAATAGTACTATGCACATACTTAAAACATTTCTACATGTTTTTGCTGGCCTGAATTCATATGCAGATCACTGAGAAAATACGAAATCAACAAAAAATTGCGAAATCGTGCAATATGTGCCCGCAAATTCTTTACAGCCGGCCCTGGACCACTCCAAATGGGACGATTATATTTTTAAGTAGTACTATACATACACACCTAACAATTCCACGTATTTTTCTTGGCCGGAATTCATTTGCAGGTCACTAAGAAAATACAAAATCATAAACAAATTGCGAAATCATGAAAAATGCGCCCTAATATCCACAGCCGGCCCTGGACCACTCAAAATGGGACAATCATATTTTTAAATATTACCATACACATACTTAAAACATTTCTACATGTTTTTGCTGGCCGTAATTCATATGCAGGTCACTGAGAAAATACAAAATTATCAAAAAGTTGCAACATCATGCAAAATACGCCCAAATATCCTCTATAGCCGGCCTTGCACCACTCGAAGTGGGACAATTATATTTTTAAGTAGTACTATACATATACACCTAACAATTGCACGTATTTTTGTTGGCCGGAATTGATATGAAGGTCACTAAAAAAAGACGTTATTAACATAAAATTGCGGAATAGTGCTCATAACTTAATTTTAGAACCGAATACCCCGCTGTAAATTTGACACGTTGATTATTATTATATATACAACCAATAAAAAGTTCATTTGCTAAGACAAAACGGGAGAGCGGAGGTTCTCCAGATGATTTTTCGAAGCAATTCGGCCGAAATGCCCGATGTGCCCGAGCACAAGTACTCATAACTTAATTTTGGAACCGAATACCCCGCTGTAAATTTAACACGTTAATTACTATGTAAACAATAAATAAAAATTTTGTTCAACAAGATTAAAAAATTTGCGGGCGCATAGTGCACGATTTCAATATGATTTGTTGATTTCGTATTTTCTCAGTGGCCTGCATATAATTTCCGGCCAACAAAAACACGTGCAATTGTTAGGTGTGTATGTGTAGTACTATTTAAAAATATAATTGTCCAATTTCGAGTGTTCCAGGGACGGCTGTAATAAATTTGCGGGCGCATTATGCACGATTTCAATATGATTTGTTGATTTCGTATTTTCTCAGTGGCCTGCATATGAATTCCGGCAACCAAAAAAAGGCGGAATTGTTACGTGTATATGTATCGTACTATTTAAATTTAAAATTGGCTCATTTTAAGTGGTCCAGGGCCGGTTGTATATGATATTTGGAGGCATTTTTCATGATTTCACCATTTTTTGTTAATAACGTATTTTATTAGTGACCTTCATATGAATCCTGGCCAACAAAAATACGTGTAATCGTTAGGTGTGTATGTTTAGTACTAGTTAAAAATATAATTGATCCACTTTGAGTGGTCCAGGGACGGCTGTAAAGAATTTGCGGGCGAATATTGCACGATTTCAATATGATTTGTTAATTTCGTATTTTCTCAGTGGCCTGCATATGAGTTCCGGCCAACACAAACCCGTGAAATTGTTAGGTGTATATGTGTAGTACTATTTAAAAATATAATTGTCCCATTTTGAGTGGTCCAGGGCCGGCTATATAGGATATTCGGGCGTATTTTGCATGATGTTGCAACTTTTTAATAATTTTGTATTTTCTCAGTGACCTGCATATGAATTCCGGCCAGCAAATACATGTAGAAATGTTTTAAGTATGTGTATAGTACTAGTTAAAAATATAATTGTCCTATTTTGAGTGGTCCAGGGCCGGCTGTATAGGATATTTGGGCGCATTCTCCATGATTTCGCAATTTTTTATTAATAACGTATTTTTTTAGTGACCTTCATATGAATTCTGGCCAACAGAAATACGTGCAATAGGTAGGTGTATATGTATAGTACTACTTAAAAATATAATTGTCCCATTTTGAGTGGTCCAGGGCCGGCTGTATAGGATTTTCGGGCCCATTTTGCAAGATTTTTGAATTCTCAGGCTATTTCAAATTTCAAATATATCTGCGCATGAATTATGGCTAGTAAAAACTACTGTCAATATTAAATGCATGTGTACAGTTAAGTTTGGAACATAATGATATGGTTTTAAGCGGCGCAGTATTGTTAACAGTTGATAAAGTCATTTTTAAGTTACTTTAAAGTTCTTATTACGACCTACTGAATGTTCTGTGAACTTGGGTTAAGTTTTGGGTCACAAAACATAATTTAACCAAACTATTTATGCGTATTTGATGAGCAGTATTTACGGTAGTACTTTTTATTGTAGAGCAGAGCTTAGGAATCCTTTATTTAGGCAACAAAATTATCTTTCCCTTAAAACTATTATATCTCCTTAACGGTTAATAGTAGATGCTTGATACCTGGTAAGCATGATTTTTACGCGTATTCCAAGCATTTACAATGATTATAATTGAGTTATATATAAAAAAAAAAAAGTTTTTTTTATTTTTGTAGCATGCAACGTTGCGAACTTCAAAGTCATGATTTGAAACCTAACGCGGCAGCTGATAGGCTGCGGCTGATTTCATGAGACTGGTTGCTTCGGTAGGAAAAGCGCACCACTGAGCTAGCCACGGAGCCAACCGGTCGGCTATACTTTGTCTAGTATGCTTAGTGTGTCACAGGAACTAGGATCGAACCTCTAATACGCACTTGGTGGTTAACCGCTCCTGTACCCTGGGCAGGACTCGTGAATGCGTGATCGTCAGCGGAAGGCTAGTTTGGTACTTAAAATAAATACGTATTGACGATGTCTGCTTGGAAGGGATAGTAGCGGCCGGCAGCAGGAGTGCTGGTTGGCGTACTACGGCTAGGGTGGGCGCAAGCAAAATTTCAGTTATAATATATTTATGATTTTTACTTTTATTCAAACTTTAGTTAATTTTGCTACAACGAACTGGAGAGAGAGATTGAACTGAACAGACCTTGGACGTCTGCTTCTATAAATGGATCTCGCTAAAGGAGATCTGGACTTGCGGTAGAGCTTATGGACTTAAGTTGATCCGGGTCTCACAGAGAGATACCTGGATACAGTGATGCCAGACAGAGGACTAGAGTCGCACATGCGCAGAAGAGAGTTGTTGCTATTGGCTGAAGCCAACGGCGGCGACGGCACGCGGCACGAAAGAGACTCTCCCCCTACTCTAGCCTGGTCTATCGTGTATATCTATATATATATATATCCCAAGCCCACAGGCACACTTTATATACTACATCTATTCATCTCAAAACTACTGATGCGTTAGCCAAATAGACTAGCGCTTATATCTCTTTTGTCAGATCTGCTTTCAAATCTCGGTTCAGAAATTTTTTTTTTATTTTTTTTTGCACATATATTTTTTTTATTATAATAAATACATGATATACTTTTTTTTATAAAATTATTTTTAAAAAGTTTTCTTTATATTTTTAATAATTATCATGTGCTTTTTGATGATAATTGAAGAATTTATTCACGTTTTTACTGACATAGCTGTGATTTGACAACTAATTTTAAGACAGTTTAAATAAGTAGTCTGGATAAAAAAACCAACGAATAATTTAAAAATTCGTATACTGCATGTAAATCACAATTATCTTTATGTAAAGACTCTAAGGTAAGTGGAATCTATTTTTCATTTTTAAGTTAATATTTCTGATTCATTTAAACGATAAAATTTGATTAATTTAAAGTTTTAATGAATTTCTACGAGTATATTGACATATTGCGGACCTGCAAAATACATTTTACATAAATTGTTTTTAAAGCATTTTTTTTTTTCTCTAGTGGGTAGCCATCTATAGAGCAATATTGAATGGCCTAAGTAATTTATTAAAAGCAATTATATTAAAAAAAATCTTTTGGTCTAATTAACTTTCTAGGTTTACTGTACCGATATAATCTCATCAAGCAAAGAAACGTCTTAAGACTATGTTAACGTTTGCATAAATATCTCCGGAAATGTACAGTGATGTTTGCTTTTCCGCATTTTATGCTTTTGTTAATAAATAGGCTTTAATTCACAATGGTTCGATTCATGTTTTAACGGTGTGAAAATTTTATTCAGGCCCAGAACACAGTTTTTGAGAAAATTAAATTTAAAATTCCATTTTTTAACGTGTGCTCTTACGGAAGGGAATACAAGTTATACAGTAAAAACTTTGTTTATTTTATAACACAGTTAAAAAATGAATTGAACCATTGTGAATTAAAGCCTATTTATTAACAAAAGCATAAAATGCGGAAAAGCAAACTTCACTGTACATTTCCGGAGATATTTATGCAAACGTTAACATAGTCTTGAGAAGTTTCTTTGCTTGGGGAGATTATATCGGTACTGTCAACCTCGAAAGTTAATTTGACTAAGAGATTTTTTTTTAATATCATTGCTTCTAATAAATTACGTAGGCCATTCAATATTGCTCTATAGATGGCTACTCACTAGAGAAAAAAAAAAATGCTTTAAAAACAATTTATGTAAAATGTTTTTTGTAGGTCCGCAATATGTCAATATACTCGTAGCATTTCATTAAAATTTGAAAATTAATCAAATTTTATCGTTTAAATGAATCCGTTTTTTTATCCAGACTACTTATTTTAACTGTCTTTAAATGAGTTGCCAAATCACAGCTATCGAAAGTATTAAATGACTTTAATGGGTATTCAAGCACATTGTAATTGATAGAAATAATATCGTATACGCGGTTCATCAAGATGGGGGTACCCTTTTTTCTTTTGGCCCTATTTTTTTATTAATAACCATCAATGCCCGTATATGTCAATGAAAAATATCAATTAATGATTTTTAAATAATATTAAAATTCATTAATTATTGATACAAATCTACAAGAATTTGAAATACACTGCATTTTTCAATGCAGTGCCTGTACTAAACGAGAATGAAAAAAATCTTCCCCGAGTGTGGATCGAACACACGACCTCCTGCTTACCGGACAGTTGCTCTACCACTGAGCTACCGGGGGGGCTGTTTATTCCATACACTGTTGGTTCAG
This sequence comes from Copidosoma aretas, assembly GCA_030522625.1. Taxonomy (NCBI): domain Eukaryota; kingdom Metazoa; phylum Arthropoda; class Insecta; order Hymenoptera; family Encyrtidae; genus Copidosoma; species Copidosoma aretas. The sequence goes on along the minus strand of JAPYYV010010893.1, from coordinate 1,009 downwards.
ATAGATCTTCATTTTCGTGATGAGCATCCTTGCACCCAAAGCTCAATTTTATAATTTTATACATGTTAAGTGACTCCAATGCTTGTACGTAAATATCGAAAGTATTAAATGACTCTAATGGGTATTCAAGCACATTTTAATTGATAGAAATAATATCGTATACGCGGTTCATCAAGATGGGGGTACCCTTTTTTCTTTTGGCCCTATTTTTTTATTAATAACCATCAATGCCCATATATGTCAATGACAAATATCAATTAATGATTTTTAAATAATATTAAAATTCATTAATTATTAATACAAATCTACAAGAATTTAAAGTCCGCTCGGTCACTCGCAGAGAGCGCTCGTATGCCTAATTGTCCGGCCAGTCCCCCTGGACTAGAGGGCGGGAGAGAGTTTTTTCCTACCTCTTTCGTCTCTCTTTACATGATCCTGAATTACAATTTTACCTTATAGTGAAATATTGCTAATAAGTAACGTAAGAGTATAACAATAAGCTAGACCACTCTCAGCTTGGCCAGCTGAGTTAAGTGCAATGTCGATAGTAAAAATCGCTTATGATGTAACGCATTAAGCGCGCATGGCAAGAGAAATATTAATAGTAGTAATAATTATAACTTGTGATAATAAGAGTGATTGTAATATTAAATTAATGCTAAATATAACTACTCGTGAAACGATCGCAAGCATAAATACTTGTAATAATAAGGCTTAAGTGGTAGTATTGATAATAGGGTTGTCCTAACATAACTATATCAACTTAGTGCTAGAACGGTATATACTAATTATGTTAATAAAACATGATAGTACATGCATTAATAATAATAATGGTAATAATAACAATAATAGCTAACCTTAAAAATTATAATGACAGTAACAAATGTATGGTAACAGAGCTGTAAGACAACTTAGTGTGAAATAAAACGATCTGCGCCGCACTATGTTCTAAAACGATGAAATCAGAGGTAACTTTGTTCGAAATCAAATATCTCCAGATAGAAACGAG
>JAPYYV010010892.1:0-20764 GCA_030522625.1 Copidosoma aretas | reverse complement strand
ATATTGCTCATAGTAAACGTAGGTAGGGTCAGATTTAGGGGCCTAGGAAGGGGTAGGACTGTTGAGCATCTTACCGCCTCTCCTCTTGTCTGCTAAACTGGATATTACTACTATGACGTGCATTTGCCACGTCACAATGTACATATGGATGTATGTATGTATGTATGCATTCATGTATGTATGTATATGGCTGCAATTGAACATTTGTGCTTGAATACCTCTTAGATATGTCGAGGTGGACGTAAATTTTAGGGTATGGGTGAATACTTGGCCATGAGACATCTTTGCTTGTCTCCAGCGGACGGGAAAAAGGAGCTGTTTTAATATTAAGTCCCTGATTCTCTTTTTACCACCAAAATGCTTTATGGTCTCATTAATTCATAATTTCAACGTCATTGAAACTGACTTCCTGCTCGGTTTTTGACGTCCCTGGCTGGCTTCATTATATGATGCTCGAGTATATAGTTATTCGTGTTTAAGATAAGCATTTTAATTTTGTCCAGGCACGATAGTAATAATCCTTTACAATGTATACTTGCCATGCTTTATGAAACGTCGAAATAGCTCTTTATAGTTAGATTACTAACAAGAGTTAATAGCAAGAATTTTGTTGCAATACTTGGATAAAACAACAAAGGTGTATGATTTTTTAATTATTCTGAGGTAGTGTCAGCAAACACTGACCTACAGTAGATTTTCTGGACTGTCATAAGCGTAATCGCATGCGTAATATTAATTTTTTTATGCTACATCCACAAATACTACTGGTAATTAGTCTAAACAACGAATATCCGTTCTAATAATTTAAAGGTTATTTCCGTAAAAACTGACCAAAAGTAGGCTTAAAAGACTTTTCAACGCGTGACCTGATAGATTATTCAAACAGTGAATACTGTTTGCGCAAATATTACTGTTGTCGATTTAAAATAGCACAAATCGCCTATTGTTTTACCGTTTTACCAGTGTGGGGTTATGTCGGCAAATGCTGACACAAAATAAACTTATAAGACTGTTTTACAAACGTTATCCAACAAACAATATTTAACAAATTAATTTTTTTACCGCATAATAGATTCTCTTTATACGAAACTTTCTGAAACTTGGTGTTTTAAAGATTGATTTAACAACTAATTCCTAATATTTTTCGTTAAAAACCATCTCCTTACCATTTTCTTGAGAGGGGATACTAGTGAAAAAAAATCTTTTAACATCGCACTGTGTGCCGACAAAAAGACATGATAAAACCATACAAATTTATTCTCGTACATGTAGGTGTGTAAATTTTCATAATTTATATACCTGTATATCACATAATCGAGTTATACACTGAGAAACGTTTTTCTTTTACAAGGTATGCAACAGGAAGAACTACTGGGGTGGTCCTCGATGCAGGTGATGGTGTAACTCATGCAGTGCCCATTTACGAAGGATTTGCTATGCCTCACAGCATAATTAGAATCGACATCGCTGGACGTGATGTTACGAAATATCTCAAACTGCTGCTCAAAAAAGAAGGAATTAATCTTATCACTTCTGCTGAGTTTGAAATTATCAGAATGATAAAAGAACGTGCATGTTACCTATCAAGTAATCCACAAAAAGAAGAATCAGTGGACACTGAAAAATATTTATTTACTTTGCCAGACGGAAGTTATGTGGAGGTATATACGAATTGCATACCTTTTAAATTCAAACCATAAGAAACTTAAACATAACTTAGTTACCATCACTATAGATGTAAAGTTTATTACTTTACTACACAGAAAACTGTGAGTACAACGGTTTTTACACTGCGTATTACAATCTTGCGTGACAAACTCATAGTTTTTCTATAAACATTTTTTAATGTACACGAAAATTGTATTGCCGGTTTAATGCAATATACATGAAGCTTCTATTAAAAGCACCAAGCTGCTATCTCAGTATTAAAGATAAGAGTATTCTATTTAGAAGGTGAAGTGTATGGATACAGAGGCCTCGTTCCATCGATACTGAGATAGCTGCTTTCGCTTTTATAGTAAGATAGTGGTATCTTGCAAAAAGCTGATAATATGTTCTACTACTTTATTATTTTACAGTGTAACTGATTGTTACTAATGCATTGAACATGCAATAATTTGATAATCATCGCGATATTCGTGTTAAGCGACCCCGAAAACCCACGAGTAGTGAATTTGAAGTCAATTACGTGCATTTTTGACTTTTAGCCAGGTTTTTTGGCTCCGGCCCCATTGTGCAGCAGAGTCTTTACCCAATAAGAGTTTTGATAAAGAAGTTGTCATCCGTGACTTTGAAAAAAAAGCTCAGGAAGTTATCAATGAGAAAGTTGTACCTAAAAAATCTGCTGAAAGGTATAATCAAGTATAACAAGCACTTTTCAAGTAAAAGGATGATGCTTATTCCTCGAATTCATTTAAGAAATCTGTTTCACTTTGCTATTTCAAGGATTTACTAAAGAAAGAAGCTACCACTATTCCATGAAGTGTTTGGTCCATGCTAAAGAAGATGCTTAATACCAAGCATACAGAAAAAAGTTTTTAAGTAAAATTACCGAACTTGAGAATGTACTGCAAATACTAATCCTGAGGGCTAGAAGATTTTATGCGTGGTAGACTTTTTTTCCTCACCAGCACCGCGTGGATTTTACCTGTACCAAGCACTGAATACTCACTCATCTAGCATCATATACTCAGTATATATTTCTTCGGTACTTGCTATAGTCATTTAATTTTGGCTACTTAAATATATGTAGTATTTGTCATTCCCGTAAAAACGGTTTTTCGTGCATGGACTTGATATTAATCAATATTTAAACTTGAAATGCATTCTTAAAAAAGATGCTAATGGCCACAAGCCAAAGAAGTCACTTTTGTTTACTTGGGATCATTGCGATCATATTTGTAAGAGAATAAAAGTGACTATATTTACTTAAGAGCAAAAGTACGTATAAATATATGTGCATTTTGTACTTTCTTCGTTTCTTTCTAATATTTCTGTCTAGTTTCTCAGCTTAATTTTTCTATTTTACAGATATTACTTATATTTAATTTTTGTGATGCCTTAAGATATGCTGAGCTCACAAACTTGAAGTTTCCGCAAGTCAAAGAGCAAAACAAGTCATTCTCCGTGTTTATCAATGACACCAAGACGTACCTTAATAAATCTTTTCCTATTACGTTTAGGACTAGTTAGGGTAACTTTTAAATTTTACTCTAATCCTTTTCATCATATATTAATATTTTCTATTTTTCCAAAAAAAGAGTTGTCACATATTCTTGATTAAAGAATACATGAAGATCGACTTTGCAGATTAAATATAAATTCAAGAAAAAAACGAAAAATTAGGTCACTTTTTGTTAGTATAACATGTGCTTTCTTGTTTCAAGCCTGGGATCTCAATCGATCTCGCCAAAATTGGGCTTGTTGTTTAGTTTTTGGAATTTTGAAAATAGACATTAACTCTTTTTTTTGTTGATAAAACAGGTACAGCTAAATTTATTTTATAAATAATGTTGTAAAGCTGGATAATTAAATGAAAATCGCCGATGAGATATCAAACTTTAATTGTCTCCCAACTACCTTTAAATCTAAACAACACACATCTAGCTAATATAATAAGTAACACAGCCTTACAAAAAAAAATTTGTTCAGCTGACTAGACCATGTTTTTCTGATGTTTTTTAGGTCGCTGAATTCAAATCTGAGGTCTGTTTTACTCCATTACCCTTGAGTTTTTCATAACCTCAAAAAATTAGCCTATAAATCCAGTAATTTCTCCACAAAAAAAAAATTATTCAGCTGACTAGACCATGTTGATCTTATATTTTATGGATCATTGAATTCGAATCCAAGGTCTATTTTACTACATTACCCTTGACTTTTTAATAACCTCAAAAAATAAGCCGTCATATCTAGTAATCTCTCCTAACTGCAATCCATCAATTTTATAGTGCAAAAAAACAATAATTACTTAAATCCTATGCCCCTTGATCCAAAAAAACTCAAATCTTATAATACTTGAACCTCTTGACCTCCTAACAAATTAACCAGGTGACGTTATTACTAAATTGGGTCTATAGAAAATTTTTTATCTTAATGGTTTAACTAAATAATGACGGAGTAAAGCAGAACTTAGATTCGAATTCAGCTATCCCAAAAACGTAATATGAACACGGTATAGTCAAAAAAGCATTTAATTGATTTTTCCAAGGTCTGGGGTTATGGTTAAGTTAAGTTAAGTTGTTAGGAGGTAAAGAGGTCAAAGTGTTATATGATTTTGGTTTTCTTGGATCAAGGGGCTTAGGGTTTAAGTAGTTTTTTTGTACTAAATAATCGATGGATTCAAGTTAAGAGAAAATACTGGATTTTTAAGCTAATTTCTTGAGGTTATAAAAACTCAAGGGTGATGGAGTAAAACAGACCTTAAATTTAAATTCAGCGACCCATAAAACATTAGATAAAGATGATCTAGTCAGCTAAACAATTTTCTTCTTTTTGAGAAATTGCTGGATTTTTAGGCTAATTTTTTGAGGTTATGAAAAACTTAAGGGTAATGGAGTAAAACAGACCTTAAATTCAAATTCAGCAACCCATAAAACATTAGATAAACATGGTCTAGTCAGCTAAACAATTTTCTTTTTTTTGAGAAATTACTAGATTTTTAGGCTAATTTTTTGAGGTTGTGAAAAACTTAAGGGTGATGGAGTAATACAGACCTTGGATTAGAATTCAGCGACCCAAAAAACATTAGATCAACATGGTCTAGTGTGCTGAACGATTTTTTTTGTGGAGAAATTACTGGATTTTCAGGCTAATTTTTTTAAGTTATGAAAAACTAAAGGGTAATGAAGTAAAACAGACCTCGGATTCGAATTTAGTGACCCAAAAAACATAAGATAAATATGGTCTAGTTAGCTGAACAATTTTTTTGTGGGGCTGTGAATCAAGGAAATATTAGTAACAAGAACTGTAATTTGCTTGCTATTCTTCTCATGTAAACGAAGCACTTTTATTTTAACTAAAAGCGGGCTTGGTGGATAATTACGTGCCTATAGAATAATCACAATCCTACTACAAAATTCCTCGCACTATACAGGAGCCATAGACAAATCAAAAGATATGATGTCACTAACTTTCACATGAATAAAGTTACGTCAAAAATTGTAGCGTTAAGAAATGCGCACTTTTATTTTACATAAAAATATGTACTTTTTATATTGAACAAGTGACTCGAAATATTTCTATCCATCTTATTTATTTTCACTACATGAAACTAATTTTCAAGAATTGAAATCGGTGTTTAAATTTACCTGATATCACAAAGAAGCATTCGTACTAGCAAAAAAACTTCAGGCTAAGAAAGAAGTATTAAGAAGTACCGTAGGAATTAACTTATTAAATTTAAATTATTACCATGAAATTTTTTCAACATTAAAAGTTTTTACAATACATTTCTTAAAGATTTTAGTTTTGCCGGTGTTCTTTTTATCCTCACTTGATAGTCTTTTAAAAATAATAGAATCCGCGTAGAGTTTCTGTCAGGCATTTTATACTGTTAATCGATAATAATTATAGAAATTACTACACTAATTCACGATTTAGCAATATTACTACTGATGAAAATTATAAGTAATGAATTAAAATAAAATTAATTCAGTGAGAATAAAAAATAGTCATTAGGTAGCAGTAAAGGATTGCAATGATAATAACTATACTGACGCTGTGAAAAATAGATACTATCTCAGCGCAGCGGGAAAGAGGTTATTTCGGTTCTGAAGGAAAAATGTATTTCAGATACGCAAATAAATGACCGATAATTTTTTTTTTTACTCTATGAGAGGCGTTTAAATATTTACTCCTCCCTGCAAAATCGAACCATTTTTTTTCTGTGAAGCGGAGATCCAACTCATTTTGTTTGGAGCCGGAATGGTACCTTTTTCCCGCTTTGCCCCGATAGTACCTTTCTTTTGCAGCAACGAGATAATACCTTATCTCCGCAGCGCCGATGCATTACCTTCTTCTGAGATAGTATCTTGTTTCTCCCAGGCGATGATACACCGTAAAAACTAAAGTAATAGTATATTACATGTCAAGGGACGAAACTCAATAATCCCCTCTCGGCGCACAGTGGGGCAAAATCGACTTTTTGGTGACTAAATTCTTTCTCCCTGCGAAATGTGAGCCAAAAAAAAAAGAATACGTCCTTACTCCTAAAATATGTACTCTAATATCCCGCTGCGGAAATTTGGTTGCCACGTGACTAAACAAAATGGCGGACTTAAATGTCAGATGACCGAAAAACTAAAAAACATAAAAAAAATTTTTTGCTACAAGAGTAAGAATGTATTTGTTTTCAAGGTCGCTGATTACAAATATGGTATCAGAATGTAAAAATTTAAAATGGCGGATTCAAAATGGCGGACGTTAATTAAAAAAAATATCGATTTCTTTAATATAACTGTTTATAGAAAGGTTTTTAGGGTCGCTGATTACGAATATGGTGTAAGAATGTAAAAATTCAAAATGGCGGATTTAAAATGTCGGACGTAAAATTAAAAAAAATATCGATTTCTCAATATAACTGTTTATAAAAAGGTTTTTGGGGTCGCTGATTACGAATATGGTGTCAGAAATAAAAAATTCAAAATGGCGGATCAAATATGGTGGACGACCAAATTAAAAGTAATTATTCATCTTTGAAAAAAACGGACAGGGGGAGAATCTGAAATTACATACTTAAAGTTGAAGATAAAGATGTACAGATACAATTGTTATAGTCTACAGATATGTTTGGGATCACTGGCCAGAGACTTAGTCCTAAATATCGTAAAAAGAATTCCCCGTACGTTATAGTGCATACTCAATAAAAAATTTTTGTCCATACTTTTGACAATAAAGCGCGCAGTGCCTTATTTGGTCACTCAGTACTACTGTTTCATAGGTTTTTAACAAATTGATTTGTAACAGCAAGTCTTACATAGCGATAGAACACGATTATTAAAATTGTATATCAACCATAACTATGCATACTTTTTTCTACATGTTGTAGCTACAGTAAAATTACTAGTGTCAATAACTTTCCAGACTTTTTTTTTCAAATGAGGTGTAATTATCAAATATAAAGTCCATCATACAGATATTAAAACGTTAATAATTATTTGGTATGTATTTACCTACACAATATAAAAAAAAAACATTCCTTTTTAATTCAGCAAATTTTTGGCTTCAATCGTTAAAGGAATCTTTTTTCTTTCTTTGATAATTCTTAAAAACGTTATCACAGGGTCGGAGTTAATCAAAAGATGATGCATTATGTCTTCATTGGTTTTCTTTCGGTCAAACATCCTGCTGTTGTCACTTCTAGCATTGCGGAAGATATTATTTGTAACTTCTTGTGGCTCTTCTGAATAGCATCCAATGGGAATATCGTTGAATACTCTTATAATTTCTGGACCGTGCATTAGGAGTTTGTGTACAGATGGGGGTATGTTATACCAGACGTATAGTTTGATACACATTCTTGCTAATACATACCCTAATTCATTGGGATATTAACATTCCTTATTTATGAACTAAGAGTGCAGGCACTTAACCAATTATATTGGAGGGTATATGTTGCTTAGGTTCGATTTCTTCGAATTCTAGAGCTTATGGTCACGCTAGTACCATCACCGGTAACTATTTTACTTTTGAGAGCCCTGTTTATTGAAGCCTATTCCAGGTACTAAAATTATGCATGGTAAAATATATACATAAATGTATATGATACGAGATTTTCTAATTTTTGCTTCCACAATTTCGAATCTGCCATTTTTCAATTGCTCCTTTAGATTCTATATTCGTAATCAGCGACCACAAAAACACTACTTTCTACAAATTGATTGAGAAAATCCAGACTTTAATCTTATAGCCCGCCATATTGGATCCGCCATTTTGAATTTTTCATTTCTGACTCCATATTCGTAATTAGCGACCCCAAAAACCTTTCTGTAAACAGTTGCATTAAATAAATCGAAATTTTTTGAATTGAACGTCCGCCATTTTGAATCCGTCATTTTGAATTTTTACATTCTGATACCATATTCGTAATCAGCGACCCCAAAAACCTTTCTATAAACAGTTATATTAGAGAAATCGATTTTTTTTTTAATGTAACGTCCGCCATTTTGAATCCGCTATTTTGAAACTTTACATTCTGACACCATATTCGTAATCAGCGACCTCAAAAACAAATATATTCTAACTCTAATAGAAAAATTTTTTGTATGTTTTTTAGTTTTTCGGTCATGTGACATTTTAAAACCGCCATTTTGTTTAGCCAAGTAAATATAGTCACTCTCATCTGTTACAAATATGATCACAATGATCCCAAGTAAACCAAAGTGACTTCTTTGGCTTGTGACCATTAGCATCTATTAAAGAATGCATTTCAAGTTTAAATATTGATTGATATCAAGTCCATGTACGGAAAAAAGTTTTTGGGAATGACCAATACTACGTATATTTAAGTAGCCGAAATGTTATGACTGTAGCAAGTAACGAAGAAATATATACTGAGTATATAGTATGTATGATCCTAGATGAGTGAGTATTCGGTGCTTGGTACACGTAAAATCTGTACCACGTGGCGCTGGCGAGGGAAAAAAGTTTACCACACATAAAATCTTCTAGCCCTCAGGATGAGCATTTGTAGTACATTCTCAAGTTCGGTAATTTTACTTAAAAACTTTTTTCTGTGTGCTTAGTATTAAGCATCTTCTTTAGCATGGACCAAACACTTCATAGAATAGTGGTAGCTCCTTTCTTTAGCAAATCCTTGAAATGGCAAATTAAAACAGATTCTTTAAATGAATTTGCAGAATAAGCAGCATCCTTCCACTTAAAAAAGGCTTGATGTACTTCATTGTACCTTTCAGCTGATTTTTTAGGTACAACTTTCTCATCGATAACTTCCGGAGCTTTATTTTCATGGTCACGGATGACGACTTTTTCATGAGAACTCTTATCGGGTAAAGACTCCGCTGCACAATGGGGCTGGATCCAAAAAACCTGGCTAATAGTCAATAATTCAAGTAATTGACTTCAAATTCACTACTCCTTGGTTTTTGGGGTCGCTTAACGCGAATATCGTGACAGCGACTTAGTCCGAGAGCCCACTGCAAATTTGGCTGCCTATACCTGTTGAGGCAAAATTTTTTTTGTTAGATAGCGCAATTCTTGTGCAAAACAACAATCCAACGCTGCCGAGTGTAAGGATTTTCAGAAAGAGAGAGTAAAAATACTTTGGAGCAAATAGTACTTCACGATTTGACCTATCACTGTCGTGGACAAAATCAACAACAAACTGTAGAATATTTCTACTGATTTTAAAAAAATTATGGCAGCCCTAAAAATATTTTTCAGGAGCGAGGGAACAGCTTCCAAAGTATCATTTGTATGATTGTCGAACGATAATCTGCTTGGGCGGCTATATGTATATATGTGTGTATACACAGCAGACTAGTAGAGCAGACGGTGTCGATAAAGTAGAGTACGACTTAACCACTGTGTATACACACATATACATATAGCCGCCCGAGCAGATGATCGTTCGACAATCATACAGATGATACTTTGGAAGCTGTTGCCTTGCTCCTGAAAAATATTTTTGGGGCTGCCATAGTTTTTTTGTAATCAGTAGAGAAAATACTACAGTTTAGTACTAATTTCGTCCACGACAGTGATAGGTCAAATCGTGAAGTACTATTTGCTTCGAAGTATTTTTATTCTTTTTTTCTGAAAAACCTTACACTCGGCAGCCTTGGATTTGTGTTTTGCACAAGAATTGCGCTATCTAGCAAAAAAAATTGGCCTTAACAGTTATAGGCAGCCAAAAATGCAGTGAGCTCTCGGACTAACTGCCTCCGAGGCACCTTGTGCCCAGGGAGGACAGTATCGAGGTCGCGACGTGGTTCAAAGTGCCAAAAAAACGGCAACACTTTTATTCACCTGGTTTTTGAAGAAATCTACCTAAATTTTTTTTTTAGTTTGTCTTGAGCTGTACAATATGAAACCGTTTCTCCCGAAATTATAAGATGTCACACATAACCTACAGAATCCTTATTAATGCAAAAGTGTTAATAATACTAAATTAACAATATTGATTTTACTGTTTTAATAAGTCTATTTTATCCATAACGTGTCCTTTTATGTTTTCGGGATCGCTAGTTATGAATTCGTAGTCAGATTTAAAAAAGTCAGAATGGCGGATATGAAATGGCGGACAAAGTTTTTCGAAAAAATGAATATCGTCAAAATAATTTGTACCTTGGTGTTTTCTGGATCGCCGCTTATAAATCTGCTATCAGATTTACGAAATTTTAAATTGGTGGATACTAAATGGTGGGTAAAATTTTCCGAAAATTAAATATCGTCAAAATAATTTGTACTTAGGGATTTTCGGGGTTGCCGATTCTGAATCTGCTGTCAGATTTACGCAAATTCAAAATTGTGGTCAAAATTATTTTAATAATCGAATATCGACAAAATAATTTACACTACGGAATTTTCGGGGTCGCTGATTATCAATCTGCTATCAGATATGCGCAAATGAATGATGTCGGATACAAATTGGCGAACAAAATTTTTCTAAACATCTTGTATTATCCAAAGAATCTTTTTCTTGTGGTTTTTGGTAGCTTAGTATGGATCTGTTATCGAGTTTTAAACATTTGGAGGATGTATTTACTAGATTCAATAGTGGAGGCTGGATATTTATATGGATCAGAGATTTGGAGATCGGATAGATTGGAACAAGTCTAGAAAGGTCAGGGTAAGTTTGTATAAATTGCAATGGGAATCAATAAGAATACTTTAGCATGTAATTGGAAAAGGGAGGTAGATAGAAAGAGTTTGGAGATAGAATTAAGGGTAGAGCAAAAAATTATTTACTTAGAATAGCGGAAATGGGGGATAATAGACGAACAAAAGTTTGTCTAAATGAAGAGATAAGAGAAATTAAGAACGGAAATACATTAAAATGACGCAAAAACATATTGGAGGATTTTAAAGTAGGTGAGAGTGGCGAGAGTATGAATGGTTTGTTCGATGAGGAGGGGAACAAGAAAAATAAAAAAGAACATAGATAATAGTGTAAAAATCAATGAAGGCTAAGAAATTTAAATAGGTTGGGGTAGAATTGATAATTCAAGGTAATGTAAGTATATCGAATGATGTAAATATATTATAATAAGGCTAGGGATCAAGAAATTTTTGGAAAATACAGTATTGGGGAAGGGGAGGGATATTGAAGAACAATGTGCAAAACTAAGATGTAGGTGTGTAAATAATGCAGCTTATGATGTTTATCTGATTACGTACTCTAGGGCTGGCAATATATATATAAAAACTTCAAAACGTATGTCTACATGCAAATTAGCGAGGGAAAAAGTTAATAAAGACCGTATTTAGGAGATTGGGAATAGATGCTTAAAAGATGCAGAAGAATGTGTTCGGAAAAGACCAATCCGTATATCAAGAGGAAATTCGATTGAGGGAATTGGGAAGTACAGCATAGAATTTTAAAAACTAGCCTGATTAACAGCTGAGAATAGGGTGGTTCTTGTAATTTTAATAAAGAAAAGAGGTGGAACATAGCAGAAAAACTTCATTGTAAAAGAGGTAATTTCAGATTCAATTTTAAGAGCGATAAGTTTATCACACGGAATCTCGTGTAATGGAATCATATGCAATTATATTGAAAATTGTACATGTAATGAATCAATACGAAAAAATAACAATATGATAATAATTTAGAAAATATTTCATAATGAATCATGTTTTATTAGTACATTTAAAGGTAGCGCTTGCCATGAAATAATATACACTCTTGCATTGAGCTGACAGATTATTTTATACCTATATGATTCCATTTTATTTGTAATAAAATTATGAGTCGTTTATTTATAATTTCCCGATGCAATCAGTATAGTCATTCAATTGTATCGTTATAGACTAGACTGCGTTCGGCCGTGAGTTTTTCACTGTTTTTAATTACTTGACAGTCATGGACACATCTTTCAAATTTTTAGATTATGAAATTTAAGTCTCATATTAAGGTGCACTATGTATAAGTTCAAGCCCAATTGGTTGGTAAATAACGACTAAGGAATTTTGCAAACTAAAACAGATTATTGAGTATACTAGTATCTCTAATGGTTTTGCCATCCATCCAATGTATTATACTATTAATGAATTGGAGCGCTGCGAAGATGCCCTGGTACAACAGTACAGCACCCGACCATGACAGCGCCACATTTAAATTGACTCCTTTCCAACCAAGATCGAGAAGAAAAACAATCCCTCCCGGGAGAGCCTTGAAGTTCCAACCTCTTGTATATCGGACCGATGCTCATGCCAATCAAGCTGTCGAGGAGGGTTACGAGTTTCGCTCTCAAGTTTGGACTTCAATCCTTTTCGTCTATATTACACAGTAACATATGTAGATACGTTTTTTAGAAATATTCAAATACATTGTGTAGTAAACCAAACGCCCGATTTTTAGTTCGAATTAGACTCGAATGATAACAGCAATTTATTGAGTATACTAGTAACTCTAATGATTTCGCTATCCATGCCATTCATTAATGACATAACCATTATAGTTACTAGTATACTCAACTAAATTCTGCCATCATTCGAGTCAAATTTAAACTGAGAAAATATCTTCGCTCCAGAAGCTTGTAGAACAATTTTTTGTTGCTAAATCTTTGTTTTTAAAAGCGCTATTAGGTGATAGACAAGTAATACGGAATTAAATAATTTTCTGAATTTTCTGGCTCAGTTTGACCAAGTAATTTTTACAATACATAAGGCACATTTCGCAATTTAGGTTGATGAAAAAATGCGAACGCTTATTACTCGAAAAATTAATAACTAATGTTGCTAGAATTTAGAGCACTATTTCATGTTGTTATATGAGAAATGCGGAGCTTGTGGGTGCTGAGGAAATGAGTACCCGCGAGTTGAAACAACGTAACCTTTTATTAGTGATTATACGAGAGAGCAGACGCGCACGAGGTGTTATTCTCGGAGGCCAAACGGGGAGAGCGAGTCGCTTAGTCTCGATGCTAGTACCTAGGCGATACAGGACTGCGGAGTGGTCCGCTTGTGCGCGCAGGCGCCGAGCTTAGGGCGCAAAGTTACAAGAGCCTCTAGCTACCGTACGTTACACGTCCGAGGTCACGCGTTCATCGTCCTCGATGGCCTTACTTATTCACGCGTGTGTGTGTGTGTTTATGTATTTGGGTCATGTTTTTTATGCGTTGTAAATAGTCATATATGCTTTGTGTATACATAGTTTTTTCTTGTTTGCGCTGCTCTTTCCACAGTATATTTTATTTCCTATCTGAGCTTTGACTCTACCTGTTTTACATTTATTTGTTTGTTTTCGTTACATTTTGTTTCATATGTTTACATACAATATTTTTCGTTTACATCTTCACACGAAAATTACATTTTTACTTACTAATATTTATACCCATGTACATTTTTATTATTGGTATCAAAATGTTTATCATTATTATTATCATTATTTTCTTTTTTTTTCCACTCTGTTTTCTTACTGTCTAATTCACATTTTATTTTTTTTCTAATTTCACATTTTTATGTATGTATACATATTTACATTGTTTATTTCAAAGGTCATGTCTTAGTTGCTGACTGGGGCGGCTGCTTTCTGGTTTCTGATTTTACCCGCTCACCCAACAGCACTCTTGCTTCTCGCTCGTTAGCTACCGTTCTTTGCGCAGACAAGTCTTCCAGCACAATGTTGATGCGTCTGCGGTTACTCTCCCGTCTACCTGTGAATATTGTCAAGCCTTCAAGCATTATCGGAGCTCCCCATTTTAAAATTCCAAAAGACCCTGCTGCCGCGCATAGCGCTATCTCCACCGCCATGCACGCATACTCCTTCCAATCGGAAAATTACTTTTTTGTTTGTAGTACTTCGCGTACGCGTTGGACTACATCTGCCAATTTTGTAGCTACTTTTATTCCGTCATTGAGTCCATGTTCCTGATTATCAAGTTCCTGTAACCCATCCCTTTTGATTATTGCTTTTATTAATTCTAGTAGCTTATCTTCTCCTACTCCTTTTATTCTTTATATTTTTTTGCTACTATCTTTATACTCTTCAATGTGTACTCATCTCTTGAGCCGTCCGAAGGCCACGCTTACGAGAAAAGTACACACACAATTTATTATTTTGTTTAATAATTTTGATAGCTGACCTCTCTTTGCTTCTTTCCTATCCTCATTATTATCCTGACTACTTGAAACAAAAAATTTTGCTTTCTTCGCGAGCCGTCCAAAGGCCATGCTCGTGACATTACGTGCTCTTCTACTTAGTTTATTGTAATTTCATTTGTTCGCTACCTTATTACAATTTTCTACCGTCCATCCCATTCTTGATTTCTTTTATATCCGATGATTGGGTTTTTATAACGCAAGCTTTCTTAACTTTATCAACATGTGTTACTCTCATCTCGTCACCATTTTTCAACTTTATATTATTGTTTTTGTAATCTATTCCCACAATTTCATACGAGCCTTCGTAATGTCCTTCATACTTCTTTCTTGGCTCCTTCAGAACATATACCGCCTCTCCTTCTAAAAAAAATCTTGTGTTGAGCTTTTTATTATAGTAATACTTAGATCTGTACTTCGCCTGCACTTGATTCATGGCTGCAGTCGTTCTTAACCGCGTCATTGTTTTTAACAAATCATCTAAGTATTCGTCATAAGTTTGTCCGTTTGTTGTTTTCTTGAAGCTTGGCGGAATTCTGGCTTGGTAGCCCAGTAATACCTCTTGAGGTGCCATACCTGTAGCTGAGTGTTTTGTCGTATTGTACGCGCACATGCACATCCCCAGATGTTCGTTCCAATGGTCGTCTTCATCTACGTATGCCTTCAGATACTCCGTTAAAGTGTGGTGCATCCGTTCTATTGCACCATTACTTTGTGGATGAAACGCTGTAGCGCGCATTTTGTCTATTTTGAATACTCTTGCGAACTCCTATAATAATTTGTTTTGAAAGTGTGCGCCTCTAGCGGACAACATTTTTCCTGGGGCGCCAAAGTATGCTATTACTCTGTCCAAAAGAGCATTAGCTGTTTCTAAAGCAATCGCTCTCTTTACTGGTACCAAAATTATATACTTTGTAAGCCAATCTTGGATCGACAATATGTGGCTGTTGCCGTGTGCAGATGGTTTGTTGATCGAGCCATAAAAATCGATTGATATTTTTTCAAACGGTTTACTTAGCGTATCTGTTATAATAAGCGCCTGGTTTGTTTTTACCCTAACAAGCTTCTTCGATTGGCATGATTCACAACCCAACACACGGACGCACATTCGGTCGCATGTTCCTACGATAATAATCCTTCGCGACTTTGTTGTACGTTTGGTTCATGCCCCTGTGGCCTCCCATGGATCATTCGTGATATTATTTTAGCACCTCGAACCGCTCTTCCGCTGTTAAGTTATTTAAATACAACACCGCTAATACATTTACATTTTCAAAGATATTTTTGAACTGTTCCGCGAAGTAATCCTACTGTGCTGCGCTTAATATTGCAAGGTCTCGTATAATACCCACTGAATCTATGTTGTTAAACCCCATGATTTATTTCAGAGACGATATACATTTCTTGATATCCGATTTCAATCCTGTACTGTCAAAGTGAAGTCTTTTAGATGGCGGTATGTCTTTACTCTCTTCTGGCTTCCAGGACGGTCTTTGTATTGGTAGCCGCGTCCTGCATGCTCTGTACTTTCCTAGACCAGGTATAGTTGTGCTAACCTCGTCGTAATCCGTAGTGTCATTACCACTATGTCCTATATAAACATTTGGCAAATCTTTGACGTTCTCCTCTTTATCTTGTTCCATTTCGACGATCTCATCGTTTATTTGATTGCCAGGTATCTCCGATTGTTCTGGCTCCACTACTGAACTTGGCTCATCCGGTAGTTCCGGTGGGGTTGGTGGGAGATTGTGTTTTCTGGAACTTGTTCCTCCCTTGATTCAAAATCCGATTCCTCGCTTGTCTCGTGATCGGTATTGTTCTTTTCCATTGTTCTTTTCGTGATATCCCCTTATGTTTTCTGCCTCGTATTTAAAAACCTGTTTTTATTCCTTTTTCTCAGTGTTGCTCTTCTTGCATCCAGAACTACTACACTATCCTCATTCGTACTTTCATACAACTTGTTTATTGGCTTGTAGCGTTTTTGCCGTGTTTCATAGAGCGCTTTATAATGTGTCGGCTCATACAGCATGTGCTCGTATTCTGCCCCTTCCATCCCCGTGTAATGTTGACACATTGGCGGTCCATCCCTATATATATAGTGCACACAGATGTTCTTTTTGAATTCCTGAGAAAAAACAGAAAAAAACCCCATCCCCAGACTTATAGTTTTGTCCTAAAATCTTCCTAGTGTTTTCTGGATCGATGCAGTCATCAACATGTTTCGAATGCGGCAAGAATTGTATTAACTGTTTTGCTGTCAAATCTAAATCAAACAATATCATAAGGCTGTCAAACAGGCAGTTACCATCGCCTCTAACATCTACTATCTGCCACTTTTTCCAAGGCTCTGCACAATTTCCGTCTGATCCGCGATTCTGCTCGTCAAGCGCTTCGTTTGAAATGTATGTGCTCTATTCTCCTAGAACGGCATTGCTGAAAGCAACTGATTCCCTGGGGATTTTCTCGCGATTAAAAGATAGTCTTTCTCCTTGCTCATCCCACGAAAGGTTGGCTTCCTCGCTGCTGGTCTTGCTTCCATGTTTCTCTTTCTCACTCTTGTTCTCCGTTCTTACATTCTCTCTATTTGCTTTTCCATCCTGTTCCTTGGGATAGTTATCGTCTTGCCTACGTTGCTACCACTATCCCCTACTTCCCACACATCAATCCTGACTCCTGGTCAGTCACCTACCTTTCTGCTCCTCATGTCAATGAAAAATTTTGTTTTCACCCTATCACCCTCATCCTCCAGACCGCAAGCAAAATCATTTAACGCTTTTGGGCTTTCTTGTCTGATTATTCGATCCCGTAGAGCACTACAATTCTTTTGAATGTCTACCTTCATTGTTCTCTTTATCCATCCTGTGTTCGGGCCCATCCGAATGCAGGTTTACTATCTCCAAATCCTCGTATTCGGCTCCTCTCGACTGCACCTTACCGTTGACTGCTATTGTCTCCTTGCTCTGTGTGGTCGTTTTCGGGGTTATGGAAAATTTTGGTCATAGTCTGTTTAGTGTATCTAGCTGCATTTGTCTTTTCATTCTCCGCTTAAGTATTGTTTGTTGTGCTATCACTTTGAAGGGTGTACTTGTTTTTTGTACTCCGTATATCCACCCCTCCACCTTTTTCATGTGTCCTTTTTTTTTGTTCTTTGGCCCTTGCGTTAAGATTCCCTCTTCCACTTGTTGATTTTTGTCCGTTATTTCTTTCTCCTCTGAACACTTTTCATCCCTACGTTTTTTGATTTCCGTTTTTTCGTCTGACGATCCTGGATTATATTATATTCTTTCCTTCTTCAACTTACCGTCAGCTCGTACTCTTGCTTTTGTTTTGATTTTAAATATACGAGCTGGTTGACCGTCAACCCCTCCTCTTTCTCTTGTTCATCTGATACAGCTCTGCACGCGGTAGTTCCAGATTTTTTTCACCATCTTTCATAAGTGGATTCCTCGAAAGTGCGTTGTTCAGTGTACCTGGACAGTATACGATATCGAAATTATACCTTTGTCACTCTGCTTTCACCCTGTTGAAGCGAATGTCCGGCTTTTTGGACGAGTAAAAATGCTTTAATGGTTCGTGGTCCGTTATCACCGTGAATTTTTTACCGTATAAATAAGGTCTAAACTGCTCTTTTGCAAACACTACCGCCAGCAGCTCTTGATCGTAAGTTGGATACCTGAGTTCGCTACCTTTGAGGCATCGTGATGCGTATCCACATGGCCTGTCTTTACCTGTTTCTCCCTGACTGAGAATTGCGCCGATAGCTTAGTCTGACGCATCAGCCGTAACGATAAATGGTTTACTCAAGTTAGGCGCTGTCAACACGGGTTCCGAGCATAAATCGTCGACAAGTGTCCTGAAGGCTTCCTCTTGTTCTCCATCGTACTTAAATCCCGTGTCTTTTCTCGTTAGCTTTGATAATGGTCACGCTTTCTTCACGTAGTCTTTTATGAATTTCCTGTAATACCCGGCAAATCCCAGAATCAGCTTTATCTTTTTGCATTCCTTAGTCCAGCGTATTTTCTTGCTGCTTCAATCTTTTTTGGGTCTGTCTTTACCTTACCATTTCCAACCCCATGACCAAGTACTTTTGTTTCTCTCTTTAGGAATCGGCATTTTTTTGGTTTTATGGTCATGTCCGCCTTTGCCAGTCTTTTCACTAATCTCCTAAAACTTTCCTCGTGCTCTTCGAGTGTTGCTGCAAACAACATGATGTCATCCATGTACACCTGAATTTCTCGTTTTTTTAGATCCGCTAAGGCTAGTATTATAGCCCTCAAAGGCGTCCTCTTCCCAAATTTTAATTTGGTGAAAGGCACTCTCCAAGTCGACTACTTTGATGTACTTAGCAGCCGCTAAGTGCTCCAATATGTCGCTTTAAAAGGGTAGCGGGTAACATCTTCCCACTGTTATTTCGTTTAGCTGCTTGAAATCCGTAACCAATCGCCACCTCTTCTCGCCATTCAGTCCTTGTGGTTTAGGCACTATCCATATATTTGAATTATACGGAGAGGTTGACGATTCTATTACGTCAAAATCTATTAATTTTTGGATTTCTCTTCTGATGTTCTCTTTTACAGCCTGTGGGTATCTATATCTTCTGACTACAGCTGACTTATTTGTTGTAGTCTCAATTTTATGTTCCACCAAATTCGTTCTTTTTAACGGCTCCCCGTCCAAACCGAACACGAACGGATTTACCGCTATCAGTCTTCTTACGTGCTATAGTTCTTTTTCGTTACAGCCCTCGGTATCCACCAACGTTATTATTTTCTTAATCCTTTTTTCAATATTTTTAAAATCACCGTCTTTTTCTGTATTTTTGTCGATTTCTTTCTCCTCATCAACACTCTTGTATTTCGGCTTAAACCGTCTTTTCCCTATTTCTTCGTCGTATTCGTTTTCTTTTAGCAGGCCTATAAATGCACTTTCCTTTCTGGCGCCGTCCCCCACGTTGCCTACCTTTTTTACTTCTTTTGCTGTGTCGCATTCTATAAGGTGAACCTCCGGTACTGTAACTTTCCTTGCTTTGTTTGAAAAGATCACACATTCCGCATATATTTTACCCTCTGCATTAGTGACATAGAAGTTTCCAAAATGTACGTATTATCCTACGTCTTGAAGTGACACGTATCCATCTTGTATATTTTTATGTTTTCCCTTGACCCTCGCATAAATAACCTGTCTGGATCTCGCTGCTATCTCGAAATATTCTGCCGTCTTCAGCGGTAATCGGAAAATCCTGCGGGACTATATGGAAGGTGCACTTCATTCCGTAGATCATTGCGTCTACCGTGCCGTTCGTCTCACGTTCTCCATGAGTTACTCCAGTTATTTTTACCTTTACGTTTTCATCTAATAACACATTTTCTTTTATATAATTTTTCTTTAACAGCGAGATTTCAGCCCCTGTATATGCGTAGAAGGCCGACTTTTTCTGTCGGAAATCAGCACTCTTTGGTATTACTGTCGGCTGTCTGCGCCCCACCGCTGCGTAGTTTCTTAGCACCGTAGGTTGATCCTTCATTTTCTTCTTTTCTGCTGACTTCTCCTTATTATCTTTCTTTATTGCCTGCGCATTTGAATCGACTTGCTCATGAGCCGTGTTTTTGTGCTTGCTCTTCCCGCTTTATAATTATTTTTTGCTTCCTACTACCACATATTGCCGCTTTTTCCTCATGCTCGATGTTGGGGGAGTACTCCGAGCATCGTTATAAAAATTCGGCCCCTGTGTATGAGGCAACCCATCTTGTCTTGGTTCAGCCGCCCACGTATCCTGTGCACTTTTTGTGCACTCCGGCTCGTAACGCTCATTATTTTTTCAGTTGTAATTACTTGGGATATCACTTTTACTGTTGTCCCTTTGTCCGTAATTTCTGTTATTCGGTCCGTTATATCCGTTATTGTTATTTCCTCGATAATCATATCCCCTTTCAAAATCCCTCTCATATTCGCCGTAATTATAATTGTTTTTTGGATAATCCATGCCACGAGCCTTACTGCTAAACCTATAATCCCTGGGTCCGTTTCCGCCCTGATTTTCAGTTATGTAGCCCTTGTTGTTATATTTTCCGGTTACTATTGTGGCATATTTTCTTCCTTCGTCCCTTCCGTCACTTTCATTTTGCTATCGCTTATTGCTAGGCCCTCTGGTCTCCTCGCCACGACCTTTTTTTACAAGCCGCCCGTTTTCTATATCGTACCACAATGAGCGACATTCTTCTACTACGGGCCCATTTCTGCCACAGTATCAGCATCCTCTGGGCTCAGTATCTCTTCTTGCATTTATATCTATACTTGACCAAGGTGGCTTCATATTTTAGTCCTCGAATTTTAATGCTAATGTAATAGCTTTGGTTAGCGTTGCTGGCCTATACTGCGAAATTTCGTGATTATAAGGGGGCTTGAGTCCTAATATATACTGTGTAATTACCTCTTTCTGTATGTTTCTTTTTAGTTCTCGTCGCAATGCTTCTGAAAGTTC
>JAPYYV010010891.1:0-11081 GCA_030522625.1 Copidosoma aretas | reverse complement strand
GGTAGCCCTGGATGGATCGCACTTGTGTGGCGAATGCTATTTTTCCTACCGAGGGCACACTAGCCCCTCAAAAACGCCCGAGGTAGGAAAAATATTTTTTGTTATTCAGAGTTTTGTGCGAAACTGATGCCGCTGCGGCAGTGAAAGTAAGTACATACATACATATCACACACGTAAGATGTAGTGAGCTTCAAGGGAGTGAGCGGCAGAACTGCCGCCATTTGTTGCAAAATCTGTTAGGCTTGTATATCTATATCTATGCTTTACAACAAATGGCGGATACAGCCCTGTTTTAATCTAATGGGATTCTGGCAACCAATCAGCTACTGTCCCGCATTCTGCCGCTCACTCCCTTGAAGCTCACTAGTAAGATGTAAGTATCGTTGGTTGAGTCAAAAAAGTTACTACATCGATTTCAAGTTTCAAAAAAGTGCTATCTCGATATTCTCGATTCTTAATTTCAACGATTAGTTTGGTTGGGAACATAATCTAAATTAAATGTTTTTGTACGGAAAAATTTTCAATACAACTATCTTTTTCAAAAGAGGGTATTTTTTTCACATTTTATCAATCAAATTCGTACGGACCAACTTTTCATTTTATTTCAATCGAGATAGCACCTTTTTGAAATCCGAAATCGAGATAGCACCTTCTTCCATTCAACCCAATAGATTTGAAACAAGATGAAACTACATCAAAAACTTTTTATCACAAATTTTAAGATCCGATGCTATCCCATGAGATTTGTTCAGGCAAATTATTATTTTGAGTAAGGAAAGATTAGTGAACATTGATAAAAATTCAATGAATTTTCTTCGATATTTACTATTTTGCAATGAAAACAGCATCATTCACTAACGACATGAAAAAAACACCTTAGCTCCTTTGGAGCCACAGTTCCCGCAAATTCGAGATAGACACACGCATATATCCATGCAGTGCTTTGATCAATTCACACTGTATATTTATTTATTTATTTATTTATTTATTTATTTATTCATTAACGGGCCAGAGACCCAATTAAAATATTCTTAGAATCAAGGTGAGCGCTTACGAGCGGTGCACCGTCTCATTTATATCATAAAAAAGAAAAATAAATTTGAACCTTATATCTAATATATGCACTAATATAGCTAAGTGTGTGTGAAGGATTAAAAAGTACGATTACTAGGCGTGGGCGTCAGGTGGCGATGTCAGTTTCGGAACGTGCAAAGAGTATAGGGGTGCGAAGGTTGGATTTAAAAATATGTATGCTGTTGGTTAGGGGTAGTTTTTGGTTGATGTAGTTGTAGAGTCTTCTTAATCTAGTGATTGGGGCATGATAGGAGTAATTTGTTGAGTGGGTTCCTTCGAGTAATTTGTTGAGTGGGTTGCGGAGGCTGTAATTTAAGGATCGGACTGAGAATAAGGATTCAAGTTCATTGGAACGTATGCAATTATTTTGAAGTTTGAAGATAAAGAGACAATCAAAGAATCGGTGTGATTGTTGGGTATTTAATAGTGAAATATGCCAAAAGCTCGGCCAAAAACAGAGCAGACATGGAACTTCAGCAACGGTATACCCTCCAATCGGTCTGGATACGCAAATGATATTCATAAATAACGCAACTATAACACGTACAGCGACCGGATGTCCCAAAAAAAGAGGGAAAAAAGCACCGAAGGAGAGGCTAAAAAAAAAAATTGAAAAGAGAGAGAGAGGTGGGGAGATGAGATAACTGCACGAGAATAGAAGATTCGATTGCACGTCACGAGCAGGCTTTCGGAGCCTATCTCGTCTCGCGATCGGTTTTTCATTACCGGAAGCTTCACTCTCTCTCTCTCTCTCTCTTTTTCTTCTTCACCCCCTGGAGCCGCGATCGCTTGTTTTTTTGTCATACATATACACCTTTTCACTCTGTAAGTGGGCGCTTGAACTTGGCCGTCTCGTTTTTTTCTCTGACGCCATGTCCTCGTGATACTTTGATACTTGATTGAAAATTTTACAAGGTTTCTCTGGAGGTTGCATTGCTCTTTGCTGATAATGATTGCTTGAAATAGGCATAAAGTAGAGCTGAAATTTGAATCTAGGAGTTTATGTAGGCCGCGTATTTCTTCGAAAAAAGAGAAGGAACAATTATACGTTTGAAACAATTCAATTGACCTTTTAATATTGCAATAATTGTGGAATTGTGCGTAATATGTGCGTAATTCATCATTGATTAAACGTAAGATATTCAATGTAACATGGCGTAAGTACCCATCACTGCTGCCGCGGTTACATGGGGGCGGAAATACCCAGCGGAACGTCACAG
This sequence comes from Copidosoma aretas, assembly GCA_030522625.1. Lineage (NCBI taxonomy): Eukaryota > Metazoa > Arthropoda > Insecta > Hymenoptera > Encyrtidae > Copidosoma > Copidosoma aretas. The sequence goes on along the minus strand of JAPYYV010010891.1, from coordinate 8,787 downwards.
TACTCAGTAGCCCTCGAGAGTAAGAGAGAGAGGTCAGAGCCCAGAGGATTTACTTTTCCGCATTGAAGAGAATTAAAAAAATTATGTTTTTCCATGTCAAAAATATCCTCCAATTATGCAACCGCAGTAATAAAAAAATAGTCATGCTCCAATTTATTGTTTTTAAATTTAATTTAAATTAATCAAAAAATAATTATTAAAAATTAATGTATCGACTGCTGAACGCTAAAAATTCTATTCAAAAGTTAATTAAACTGCAGTTGGTAAATTTTACCGCTTGTAGATAAAATACAAAAATCATATGTGCACGAATATCTTTCCTTCCTATTTCCGTCTAGTGTACATATATATATTGCTGTATATATTATATAGTACAATAATTCTATTGTAAACAAAAACAGCTGATACCTCACTCATTTTATTTTGGATTATTGTGCATATAGTGTATTCAGACTTTCACAGTTACGTGAAGAGACGTTTTTCCAAAGTCAAACATTTTTCTCACCGATTATCTCAAATTTATACACAATATTAGACTTGTTGTTTATTTTATTTTGACGCAATGAGTCACGCAGTGACGTAGACAATTGTATTTATCATCATCGCGCAAACAATAAAGCAAAATCAGCCTGCAAACTATCCAATTAAATAGGCAAAGAAAATGTCACCCACAGGCGATGGTGAAGGAGACATGAAGGATGATATAAAGCAACCGATTAAACGTTTGGAGATTCCTATTACAAAGTTCAACGACGTTGCCATCCCACATCACCTTGATCTTCTCAAAAGACACAAAAACAACATTAAAAAAGTAAGTGCTTCCTTCATTCTGAATTTCGACAAAAAACGACAAGTGGAAATTGATTCAACTAGAATAAATTGTTTACAGTGCCAGAGTATCCGAGACTGGGATCGTATTTATGCAGAACAATTAAACGCTACTCGAACCGTCAAGCAGTTGAAACAGTTGCTCTACGAGATGGATACGTTAAGAGCTCAGGTGCAGGACAGCGATATATCTGCCTTTGACAAGCTAACAATCAAATCCAGGACAAACACCATGAATGCCATCAAGGAATACTTAGGTGACAAATTTTGAGAACAATGACAGATTTTTGATGGACTAAGTATTTATGAGAATTTACTTACTATTTTTCCTCAACAGATTTTGAACTAAATCTGCCTCTCATGCAGCATCCTCTATCCAAAGTAGAAGAGCACTTTGCTGATAATCCAAATGATAACCGATATAATCAAATACAGGCACAGCAAGAAGAATTGGAGAGACAACAGGCTTGCTTTAATGCCTGGAATACTTTGCATTCTGACTTGGAACAGCTACAGCAGCTTTTTATTGAGTTTAACAACGTTGTGCTCGTATGTGTCATTTTTTTCCATTTTCAATGTCTTTATGAATAAAAAAAGTACAAGTCTAATAAAACTGACTAAACTATTAACGTTTTCAGGAACAGTCAGAATTAGTTAATAGAGTTGAGGATAATGTGGAGGATGCCCAGGAAAACGTAGAAAGTGGGTTGAAACATTTGAAAGATGCATCAAAATACAAAATTATAACATATCCATTGGCTGGTGCTCTGTTGGGGACATGCCTTGGTGGTCCTGTTGGCTTTATTGCAGGTTTAAAATTAGGAGGCCTTACAGCCATTGGTGGAGGATTACTTGGTAAGCTTAAATTTTAATACATATGATAATGTCAATTCTAAATCACTATTACTATTTTTTTCCAGGATTCACTGGAGGTAAATTCTTGAAGCAAAAGTGCTCAATACAAACAGAACTGAAACAGATAGAACCACCACCAGAAGCAAGCAGTTCCAAAGACACTTCTCCAAGAGGAGTTAATACAAAAAATTCATGACAATTAATTAACTCGGATTCATGTAAAAAGTCTTGCAATATTATTTAATAACTTATATTAGTTTTATGGTGTATATTACCTGTAAAGAAACAAACCTTAGATTATCCAACAATCATCTCATAAATCTGTGATGTTCAACTAAAAATATTTGTATTTGTAAATATATTTTTTAATTAATTCACAATTACCCTTTTTAATTTCCCTGCCATCTGTTATAATAATATACTTATATATACTTATATATACATTCAGCTTTATACCTGAAGAGTCTCGCGACACCTAATCGAGGTCCTCGAACAAACCTAATACAGCTGCACGCCTGCTGCACGCACGTGTTGTCTGCTAGAAACTTCGTTTTGTTTACTGTTTACATTCCGATTTCAGAGATCACCTCGTGTTAATGCCGGTTAGCGTCAATTTTCTTAGTTGATTATTGATAATAATTGATTAGAAAAATGGGAAGAAAGGACAAGAAGAATAAAGTCAGCGGTAGTGAAAAAACTCAAAAGAAAACCGAAAAAAAATTAAACGCTAAAATGAAAAAAGAACTCGTCGCTATCGGAGAGGTTAGACTAAATACTAAATATAATAATGAGGCACCATGGGATACAAAATTATAATTTTTCTAGGACGACATTGAAAAAGTCGTGGTTCAAATTGAGAAGGAAGAAGCACGCAGGCAAAAAGTCGTTGAGGCAGTAGTTGTTCCACCTTCTCGCAGAGTAAACTTCACCCTTACGCCGCATCCACTGAAGGACGAGTTAATCATGTTGGGTGGTGAATTTCACGATGGACAGAAGACAGTCGTTTATGGCGATATGTTCTTCTACAGTATCAATAAAAACGAATGGACCGTTATCAAAGCACCAGGTGCTCCTCCTCCCAGATGTGGTCACCAGGCTGTTGCTACTCAGTCCAATAAGGGTGAACTTTGGATTTTTGGAGGCGAGTTCTCCAGTCCTTCAGAGTCACAATTTTATCATTATAGAGACCTCTGGGTGTTTCATATCGGTGATAAAAAGTGGGAGAAAATAACGTGAGTTTTCAAAACTTTTGAAAGTCAAAGTACAAGATAGTTTTGAATGTCACCATCAGTTCTGCTATTTTTTTAATTTCTTAACAGGGTCACTGGTGGACCTTCAGCAAGAAGTGGTCACAGAATGATAGCTATAAAAAAAAATCTTTATATTTTTGGAGGATTCCATGACAATCTGAGGGATTATAAATACTTTAATGATATTTACTGTTTCGAAATGTCTAGCAGAACTTGGAGCAAGCTTGAAACTTCTGGTATTAAATTTTTATTTGTGTGTCAATTGATTTAACTTGCAAAGCGCTAAGTAAAAAAAATTTTATAGGAATTCCACCTGCTCCAAGATCAGGCTGCATAGTTTTACCTACACCAGATAACAAAATACTCGTTTATGGTGGTTACAGTAAAGAAAGAATAAAAAAGGAAGTGGACAAAGGACATGTTCACATGGATATGTTTTTGCTCAATCCAGAAAGTAAGTTGTTTACGTTTCAATCAAGTTTATACAAACATAAAATCGTGTTAATTTGAAAAAATATTTATATTTTTAATAGAAAATGATCAAACCGGGTTGAAATGGAAATGGTCGACGGTAAAACAAAGTGGAATAACAGTTTCGCCAAGGTGTAGTGCAGCAGCAATCCTTGTCCAACCAAGCACAGCTTATATGTTTGGAGGAGTGTATGACGAAGAGGAAAATGAAGAGGAGCTTCAAGGAACTTTTTTCAACGATCTTATTTGCTTTAATTTACTTAAATTACAGTGGCATACAGTAACATTAAGCGGAAAAAATAGCTCGACAACAAAAAAAAGACGAAGAAAAGCAAAGGATAACGAAAATGACGAAGAGGAGGATGAAGATGAGGATGAAGACAAGGAGGAACCAATGGAAGTTGTTCCAAAAACTGTTGTAACAGACGATGACGGAATATTTACTGTAAGATCGAAGTTACAATATTTTTATGAATACAAAAAGAATTACGATTTATGAAATGTATCTTTTGAATAGGTAACTATCGGTCCGGCACCAACAACAAATAAAATCGTGAATGAAGATGGGACAACTGTAAATATATTTATGCCGTCACCAAGGATTAATCCCGGCTTAGCTGTAAAACACAACGTATTGTATTTGTATGGAGGCATGTATGAAGAAGGAGATAAGCAATACACGCTGAGCGATTTTTACAGCTTAGGTAAAAAATAATTTTCAAAGTTTTTTTAGTAAAATTGATCTAATCATTACTATGACTTTGACATTTGTATAAACATAAATTTCAATTATCATTAAAAAAATTGAATACCTTATTTTACAGACTGTAAGAAATTAGATGAATGGTCGACAATAATACAAGATGATCGGTCAACTCAAGTCTGGCTAGAATCCAGTAGCTCTGATTCAGAATCTGGAGATGATGATGAAGATGATGATGATGATGACGATGACGACGACGACGATGAAGGCGGAGATAAAATGGATGTAGACGATAAATTTTCCTAAAATCAATTTTAGAGTACGATTTGAACGTTTATAAGTTGTAATTAAAAATGTGTATTTACATTTATATCCCTTTAATTTGTAGTTAGCGGTATCCTTTTTAATTCTTCTTCAAGAATGGCAATCTAACACGTAATAACAATTAATTAGTTATATTGCTGAGAAAACTTTTTATTTATTCAGTCTGTACCTTTTCTTGGAACTTTGCTTTTTCTTCTTCTGAAGTATTTAAATGTTTTTTTACCATGGCTTCCAATTTTTTCTTTGCTTTCAATCTTTTGTTTTCAATATTTTTTTTTGCTTGTTCAAGAGAAGCGTCGTCATTAAACACAAGATGAACAGTACAATTCAGATTAAAACTGTCACAAATAGTTTTATCTCGTTTTTTATAACTTTCTGCGTGGGTAATTTGTAGATTCTGCAGTTTACTTACTGCAGTGATAACATTTATATTATCTAAATATAACTTTAAATCATTTTCGTTATTTACAACAATGCAGCCTAAAAAAAATTTTTCCATCAAAATCTTATTAGAGGAATCATTATATTAATAGTTACCTTCTACATCGTTTTTCTTAGTCACATTACCCAGCAATGTTCTGACAGATAAAATTACTTTAATGACTGCATTCATTTTTGTCTCCAAAGGTACGTTACGCAATTCTCGTACCTCATCCACGGTAGGATAAGAACTTTCAAGCAATGAATTGTTGAATTTAAAGTTGGATAATTTTTCTGACAACTTTGAATATAAATCATCACATAAATATGGAGTTATGGGCGACATTATCCTCAACGAAATTTCTAAACAGTACGCTAGAGTGTGCCTGTGACTAAGGAGAACATTTTGGTCTCCAGATTTAAACCCAGGCTTTGTTCCTTCCTTTAAACAAAATATTTGTTTGAGATTATGTGAACTCTTTCATTAGTGGGTTCATAAATAAGAACGTACAATATAGTAATCACAGAAGTCATAGTAAACAAATTGCTTTATAGCCGCAACAGCTTTAGAAAAGTTATTTGTACCGATTTGATGGTTCACAGTTTCTACCATCCAAGCTAATCGACTTCTTATCCATAGGTCTAGTGGTGTATGTGAATTGGGAGTTGTTACAGGATCATCATTCGTCACTAATAATGCGTATCTACTGGCTTGCCAGATTTTGTTGCCAAAAAATTTATTTTGTTCACACTCTACGATGTCGAAGGATATCGTCCGCTCTGTAAAATTGTCAGGTGAAATTTGGATTTATGGTTATTGGTATAATGACAACAAAATCTTACCTTTAATATTATGAGAACACAACGTGAAACGTAAAGCGTCCACCCCACAATTTGGTATGCCATTAGGAAACATTTTTGTATTCATAGATAATGTTCTTTTTAATTCTGTTTGATTCAATACACCTGCATTAAAACTGTTTTGTGCTTGCTCATTCAATTTCTGTGAAAACAATTATCATTTAAATTGACATTTTACAATTTTAAAAAATTTTTGTTCTATACCTCTAGAGAGATTCCATTGATAACATTTTCTGGAATAATTACATTTCCACGACTCTTTGACATTTTTCTTCCTTGGGCATCACATAAAACTCCATGCAATAAAACTTCCTGAAAAAATTCTTATTTCAGATATTGAAGGAAAAAGAATTGGCTCTGTTCTCACTCTTACTTTGAATGGCAGTTCGTCAGTCAGCTCAAGCCCAAGCATGACCATTCTTGCAACCCAAAAGAATAAAATGTCATGGCCAGTTTCCATTAAATTTAATGGATAATACTTTTTGAAATTAAATGCCTAAAAAAATTGTTTGTTTCAAAACTAAATAATCAATCAAACATATAGTTTTTCTTCATGATGAAAAATTACTTTTGTAGGCCAGCCCATAGCAGAAAACGGCAGTAAAGCAGATGAAAACCATGTATCAAGAACATCACTGTCTTGCTTCACTTCGACATTGGCACTATATTTTTCTGCAGCTATTTTTAGTGCCTCTTCTTTGGATCTAGCTACTATCCATTTAGTGTCACCATTAATATCACAGTAATAAGCTGGTATTTGATGACCCCACCATAATTGTCGAGAAACGCACCAATTTCTAGGCAAACAATTTTTTTTACTACTTCGGGCGTTTTTGAGAGGCTGGTGTGCCCTCAGTAAGAAAAACAACGTTCGCCACTCATGTGCATCCGACCAGGGGGGTCCCAACGGTCCCTCGGGTGTTACTTCGCAAACGCCTTTGGGCCCAGGGACCACCCGGGAGAGATGCACGTTTGTGACGAAAACTACTATTTTTCCACAAAACAATTATTAAGAATAAGTAGATAAATAAAATCATATAAGCACTACCTTGTCTTAGTTTCAGAAAGCCAATCGAACCACGTGCTTGCGTGAAATGCAGGTTCAAGTGTCAGAGATCCATTTTCAACTGCCTTGAAAGCCCTTGAAGCCATTTCTTTACAGTTAATGAACCATTGCTCCTTTAATAATAGTTCTATAACATCTCCCGTTCTTGAACATCTGGGAATTTGCATTTCATGATCCTTTACCGATACTAAAGATCCCAAATTAGCCAGATCTGTTAAAATTTGTTTTCTGGCAATAAATCTCGGCAACCCCTAGCAGTTGGATATATCCATTAAATTTTCAACCATTAAAGTATTATTGTGAATTAGGAAACTCACTTTGTACCTTCCACCTTGATCTGTCAATTTACCATATTCATCAATTATATCTATTATTTCAAGATTGAAACTTTTGGCTATGGAATAATCAAATTCGTCATGTGCTGGAGTTATTTTGACGATACCTGCAAAAATTAGATTTTTTTAAGTTTGCAAAATTATCTTACGTTAGGAAATAACAGAATCTTAGCAGAAAACTAAGTACATACCAGTGCCAAAGTCTTTTTTAACACTTTTATCAGCTATTACAGGTAAATAAGATTCCTTGAGTGGATGTTTTACTTGTTTTCCTATGAATTGTGTATAACGTGTATCATCTGGATGCACAGCAAGAGCAACATCTCCTAATAATGTTTCTGGCCTGGTTGTAGCAACTCTCAACTTTTCATCTATAAATTATTACTGCTATAGAATAAATTAAACGCGTGTCAACTCTATTTTAATTTTAATCTTACTTGAATCTCTTAAATTGTAAGAAATTTCATAAATTTGCCCAAAAGTAATTTTTCTGTCATATCCAGGAATTTCAAGGTCTGTCTTTTTATTCAAAGTTTGAAAATCAACTTCTATGTCGGACAGTACACTGCCTAAAGCTGAAGACCAATTGATTAAACTTTTTTCTCTGTACAACAAATTCCTCTTATCCAGTGTGATAAATGCTTCAGTAACGGCATTATTGTGATGCTAAAAGTAAATGTGTCAAGATAATATACATTTTTAACATTACCATATGGATGCCTACGTAAAATATTAATGTTAACTTTACATCACTCATCGTAAAGTACACTCTCAACCAATCTAAGCTGGCTCCCAATGATTTTAGCTGGTCCTCAATAATTAGACTTTTTTCCATTTTCCACTGATCAACGACTTTGAGGAACTCTTTTTTCGATATGTCAGACCTTTTAACGCCTTTAGTTTTGTACAAATATTTTTCAACTACAGCCTGTGTGGCTATTCCAGCATGATCCAAGCCTGGAACCCACAACACCGAAGCTCCATTCATTCTATGCCTAAAAAAAATCGCATGTTCAACCAAGCCCAACCAATCTTTTCAAAACCATAAATAATCAAAGAAGAAAATTTACCAACGAGCTAAGACATCTTGAATAGTAGCAGTAAGAGCATGACCCAAGTGTAGAGTTCCAGTAATGTTAGGAGGTGGTAAAATCATCCTAAAACTCTTCTTAGCTTCCTCCTGTGGTCGAAAATACTGGTTATTCTCCCATACTTCATACCAACCCTGTTCTACATCTTGTGGGCGATAAGTTTGTGGAAAATCTAAATCAAAGTCGTTCAATAAATTTATTTCCTTTAATGATGGAAAACTTTTTCAACTCTTTTACCATTTAGACGGTGATTGTTGTAGACATTGTGGCATCTTCTTTTTAAGAGACTAGTATTTAACGTGGATTTAACTTTATTTGCATACATCCTTAGTTTTGCTGCCGGGAATTGTGGCAGCGGAGTCACCGGAGGCTTTTACCTTTCAAGATAAATATATAGTAGCCGTAGCTCATCATCTCATGTGCACATCTCAGCTCTACTGCCGGCTCTCAGCTCTCAGCTGATCATTGACAACATTGACTATGTTTGTGACGATTTATGACGATGAATCCTCCCCTCCCCTGGCACCGGCTCTTCGCTGCAGAGTGCAGACGAATCGCCTATATATATATATATATATATATA
>JAPYYV010010890.1:0-17343 GCA_030522625.1 Copidosoma aretas | reverse complement strand
GTAGCCGTCTGCTAGAATGTACTGTACGATAGTATAGTTCTCTAGCCATAGCAGCGCCATCGGGCGGTGAGGCTAAGTACTTATCGGACCACCCTCGTAGCTGATGTAGTATTTTGCAAGGGCACCGCGATGCAGAATTTTGACAACTAATCCTGCATAGTCAGTATGTACTCATTACCAGCTTTGGTCGGGAGCCGGGATCCTACTATATCTAGTGCAACCTTATCAAATACCGTTCCAGGCGTGTCAGTTATTACCATAGGTTGCTACCCAGTTATTACCCAGTTCCACATGATACGATGGTCTCCCTGGTGATCCCTTGAAATTCTGTGGTATTGGTGCTATCGATATCGGTCCCTGGTTGGATGCTGTTGAGTTTGATCACATTTTTTTGTGATCCTGAATCCATCATGAAGCTTATTTTGTCTTGGCCTAAATTGAAGTTCATATAGGGTTTATAATGTAGGTTTTTTATGAAGTTGATTGCATTAATTTGGCTATTTGATGACTTAGGTTGTCTGAGCGTGCTTGACCGCTTGGCGTCACCCTTGCTGCGCTCCTGGCTTGGGCACCCCAGGCGTTTCCCAAGTCTCTGTGTTCGTTGTTGTACTGCCTCTTTCTGCAATCAGCTATTGTATGCCCGTAAACCTTGCAATTGGCGCAAGATCTACACATTTCTGTAGTGTCCCGTTTTCCTACATGTCTGACAAGGAGGGTTTGGTGCAGTGGGGCCTCCAGCCTGCGTGCATTCTCGCGTGGCGTGCTCGATTCCATCGCACAATTGACATGCAATCCTGTTCAACTGGCATCTGTCGGTTGAGTGCCCCGATTTATTGCAAGATTGACAAAAGGGAGTGGCAGCGTGTAATCTCGCGCATGTTGCAGCCGTGTGGCCCTTATTATCGCAAATTTGGCACCTCATTGTACACTGATTGGTATTGTGAGCGGTACTTTTATATAATTCGCAGTAGAGTCTCTGGATTTAAAATATAGGACAATCAGGCGCCGTATGCCCATTTTTATGCCATAGCTGGCAGTTCATATTATTTAACCTACACTGCTGGCTAGTGTGTCCTATCTTCCCGCAATTTTTGCAACTCATTGCATCAGTAGTGATCGCAAAAACATCATGTTTCCCTGCTAGTGGGCTAATTTGTTCGGACTCCTGTCTTTTACAGTACTCCTCCGAGTGCTCGGTTGATTTACAAGTCCTGCAGTAAAACATACAGGTTTTTCTGTCTCTCTCGGGATCTAATCTGTCATCTTGGGCACTTAGTGTTTTCTGTACTTCAAGTATTTTTTCAGCTTTTATAGCTCTTGTAGCTATATCCTGTACTGGCTTGCCAATGACCGGGCTCAATTTGATTTTAGTCTCTGGTTTCAACCCGTTTCTGAAACATTCAACCGTGCATGTTGTAAGCGATTTCTTACAATCTTCGGATACAGTTGTCATGCTAGTTCAACGTTGGGCTTCCAGTATACGCTTCTGGAGTTCACGTAATCTATTCGCGTATGATATTACAGTTTTGCAATCTCTCTGAAACTCGTTACCCATGTCACTTTGTAGTTGGTGCACGGTTTTTGCTGAAGCATAAATAGTTTTGACGAGATTTTTCAGGCTGCTAATATTGGTAAATGCCACGCCGTGTATGGCCGTGCGGGCTTCTCCGATCAGTTAACTCCTCTCCAATTTGGTTAAGTTGGCCTCATCAGCATCGCTTTTTATTTCTTTTGCATTATCGTAACCTTCTAGAAATACGCTTAACGGTATATTTTCCCCGTCAAACTTGGGTACTACCTTTAGGGCGTCCTTCAGAGTAACCGCCTGGGCAGTCATGTTGAGTATTAGTGGATTTTTCGGTCGTGGTGGAGTTTGTTCGGCCGGTGAAGTCGAGTCGTGTATTTCAGTAGTTTCGCTGTCGTCACTGTAACTGCTATTTTTACATGGAATGGTGCCAGCTAATTCGATGCCTGTCGAGGTAGGAGTGCCTTTTTCGCTCTCTGTATCTTGCGGCGGAACGACCTGACTTTAGATTTGGTCCGTATGCTTGACCGGTGATCTAAAAACTTTGTGCCTTGAAGAGAAGGGGTTTGAGTTCCCCCACAGGTGAGCTAAGTTATCGAAGTCCTGTGACTGTGACGACTACTGTTCGTATTTCTTAACTTCACTTTGCAAAGCTTTATCCTGTCTAGCCTGGTTTCGCGTAACGCGTTTGTCAGTCATTACTCCACATCGCGAGAAGTTGAGTCAAATGATAGCACTCTAGAGAGGAGCGATGTTAATGTAAGCGAAAGCCAAAGAAGAGAAAAAAAAAATTTATGCGGATGGCAGAAAAGTGATTTCCAACTCTTCGAATAATGTGGTTAGTTTCCCTGAATTATCGCTAGAGTTTTTAGTATCTTTGTTGATAATAATTTTGCGCAGTGCCTCGATATAACTTTTCAAATCATTAATTTCACTTTTTAAATCTTGAATCTCATCTTTGTTAATATGAGATTGAGCACGGACGCACGTTAGTAACCCCTCAAGTCGGTAGAGTTTATTCGATTGCGTATCAAGTTTTTGCACGCAGTGTTTTTCTAGAATAAGGGATGTATATTGGACTTTTCCTTTGAGGGAATCTATCTCTTTGCGATCTTCGCTCATCTTAAATTTTTAGTCTATTGAATAAATGGCTAGGTTCGTCTAAATCGTCCGGGTCTATGTATAACGTTTTTACTACTAATGTGTGTAAATTACAAATTGTAATTACTATTTTTATCATAACTTTAAGTATCTTAATTCAATTGTCTTATCGTTTTTATGATTATTAGTATTATTCCTATCATAAGTATCAGAATCATCGGCATTATTACCTTTATCATCATCATTATCTTCACCGTCGACATCATTATCGTGATCATTATCTTTATTATCATAAGTAAAAACAACATTATTGTCATAGTTATTAATATCACCACTATCAATAATATCTTTATGGTCATAATCGTCACGATAATCAGCATTATTGCTAACCACCAATTATTATTGTTATTGCCGCTTTTACCTCAGCAATCATAATCATTATCATCTCCATCAACATGAATATTATCGTTCGCATTATCGTCTTAACCATAAGAATGTTTATTAACATCAAAGTTATCATTATTATAATCATTATTATTATTACGACCATCATTTTTATCATCACTTTAAAATTCATCATCATTATCATCATACTTATCTTTATCGTCATCATTATAACCAATATTTATCTTATAAGGATGGATTTTCAATACAGCCATTAGCATCATTATTTTCAAAGTCATTTTTATTATCATCAAGATCATCACCATTACAATCATCATCATCGCGTTATCGCCATTATTATTAGAATCATATTAAATATCATGTTCTTTAGCATTACAGTCCTTATCCTCCTCAATATCTTCACTCATATCTGATTATTGTCCATACAAATACCAATGCAATTGTCAATATCACCATAATCTTCAACGTCATTCAAATTAATATCATGAAAATCGTCATCCACCTCACCATCATCACCATTATCACATCTTGATCATCGTCATAATCATAACCATCATCATCATCATCATTTTCATCCTTATTATTGTCATCAGCACTAGTATAATCATAATGATAATCACTATCATTGACATTATCATTACTATTACATTTCATCATCACTGTTGTCATTATTATCATCATTAGTTTCATCATCATCATCATTATGATCATCATCATCATTATTGTCATCTTTATCTTCGTCATCGTCATCGCCATCGTCATCATCATCATTATCAACACCAAAATTACATTATAATCATAATAAATTTCATAATTTTCGATATTATTATGATTATCGTCATTATCATCATCATGGACGCCGTTATTAATATTATCAATATCTGCAATTTTATTATTGTGTTCAACGCAAGCATATTTATCATTATTATCTTTATCTTTATGTTCATCATAAAAATCATGATTATATCAATCATATACTTATCATCGATACTATCATCATGATTATTATCATGATCATAATCATCATCAATATAATTATTCCCGTCGTTAATATTATCAATTTCATCATCATAACTATCATCATCATCATCATTATCATTATCATTATCATTATCATCATAATCTTTATTAACATTTTTTGTAACGATATTAATGATGGTTACTAGTATCTTCTTTTTCATGATCATGATTATCCTAATTATTATCATCGTAATCATTATCATTATCAACATTATTAACATTATCATCATTTTCATTCCTATAATTATCATCATTATCAACATCATTGTTATCACCATAACTTTGTCATCATCATTATCGTCAACATTATCAATAATAACATCATTATGATCCTTATCATTATTGACCAAACTATAGTTAATATTATATTTATTTTTTTCAGCATTATCATTATTATTATGATTTTGGTATAATTTTTTTACCGCTAATGATCGTTTTCATTGTTATTATTATCATTACCATCATTAGAATCCGAATAATTATCATCATTATTTTTATTATTATTAGCAATATCATCTTTATCATTATCATCATTATTTTGATCATTATCGTCATTATCGTCATTACTATGATCATAATCATGATGATATCGATTATCGTTATTCTTATTATTTTTTTCATTATTATTTATCATCATCCTTGTCATAATCCTTATCATCATCATTTTTATTATCATTATCATCATCTTCAATATTATTGTCGTCATCATCACCATCATCATCATCAAAATAATAATTTTTATTATTTTTAGCACTAACATCATTTTTATTTTCCTTCTTATCGTTATCATCATCATTATCATCATCATTATTATTATAATCATCTTGATTATCATTATCATCGCCATCATCAATATCAGCATGACCATTATTTTAATCTCCATCATTATTTCCATCAACTTTGTTATTATCGATTTCGTCAACATCATTATCCTCATAATCATATACATTACTATAATCATTATTATCTTTATTGTCATCAGTGTCACCATTATAAGCATTACCGTTCACCACAATTTATCATCCGCATTGTCGGTATTATAATGACTTTTATCATTATTATTAATATTATTGGTATTGATATTATCATTATCATTATGAATATAAGCATTTTAGTTATCGTTACCATCATCGTTATGATGATTATTACTGTCATCACAGTTAACATCATCGGTATATCATCATAATCATCATGATCATGTTAATTGATTTTTTTTTATCATTATAATCGTCACAGTCATGATTATCATTATCAAAGTATTATTGACATCATAATCATCAACATTACCAATTTTAACATATACACTATCAATATTATTATTACTATAATCATCGATATGATTATCACTGTGATTGATATTATCGTCATTTTCATCATTATCATCATCACCTTTATTATTATCCAAATTATCATCATCAAAATTAGCATCATCATTTTTTTCCTTCTTATCATTATCCTCATCACTTTTTTCATAACCATTATCATTATTATCACCATTATTATCAAGTGCATCATCATCGTCAGTAGCATCAGATTTATCATCATTTTAACAAATCTCATCACAATCATTATCATTATCTCTATTATTATGATTATTGTCATCTTTTCCATCATCATCGGTATAAGCTTTATCATAATTATCATCAACATTATCATCATTGTAATAATCATCTTCATTATAATAATTATCATAATCATCATAATAATTATTGTAATCATTATCATCATCATTATTATCATCATTATTCTTATTTTAATCATAATTTTCATCACCCTTATCATCATCAGCATTCATATTATTTCAATCGCTTGTATTATTTTTATCTCCGAAGTCAGCAGCGTCACTATTATCGACATGGTTATTTTCATTCATTATTTGCTATTGTATTTGTTATGATTGATTTATTTATCTTTATCATTTGCATTATAGTCAACAATAATAATATTGTCAAGGTCTTTATCATCATTATTATAATCCTTTTTTTCAACTTTACTATTATGTTCATCCTGACTCTTATCATCATCAATGAAATCATCATCATTCTAATCATAATAATGGACACCTTCATTATTATCAACATTATCATCATAATTGTCTTAAAGTTTATTATTTTTATCATTATTAGCATTTTAATCATAATTATTATGATTATTCTCATTACCATCAACATCATCATTTTTATTATCATAATTATAATCATTAGTGTTATCTTTATCACCGTCTTTTTCGTTATCGTCGTCATCGTCTATGATAATATCAAAATCATCTCCATCATTATCGACTTCACTATCGTCATTATTGTTGTTATTCTCTTTAGCATTACTATTATATTCATAATTATTGATATCCCTTTATCATTGCTAAGTATCGTTTCCATCTTTATTCTTATCATTACCATCATAAGTAACCGAATCATAAATTTAAATATTTTAGTCTTCATCAGCAATATCTATTTTCTTATTATCATTATTGTTATGATCATCATCGTCATCATCGTCAATATTATAAAAAAAATCATGATTACTTTTATCATCGTTATCCTTATTACTATTATTATCATCATTATTTTCATCCTCATAATTATCATTAACATCGTCATTATTGATATAATCATGACCATCATTATTATTATTATCATTATAATCATCAACATCATTATCGTCATAATTATCGTCATCATTATTCTTATAATTATTATTAGCAGTATTATCATTAATATCTTGATTGACATAAGCGTCACAATTATAAGCATCATCGCTTATTTTTATTTATCATTGTTATCGTTGTTATCATTGTATTTATCCTTATTATTAACATCTGTATCAGCGATAATATTATTATTTTAGTTATTATTAAAATCAATATAATTTTTATTACTGCCCTCGTTATCATCATTATCATCAGTTCTACCATCATTATTACCTTTTATTACTAGATAATTAACATTATCATTTTTTTTGTATCATCGTAATCCCTATTATGAAAAATTCTATTATCAGAACTTTAATCACTATCATCAGCATCAATATTATAATCAACTTTATCATCATCAATGTCGACAATAATAATATCTTTATGACCATCATTATTATCATCATCATAATCATCTTTATCATTATCATTATCATCATCATCACCATCATCATCATCATAATTATCATGATTATTGTAATGATCATCATAATCATCATTATGTTCATTTCCAATATCAGAATGTCCACCTTTATCATCATCATAATTATCATCACTGTAATCGTTTTTATATCAATTCTTATCTGCATTACTATTATTAGCATTGTCGTTTATTACCCTGAATTATTAGTATCGTTGTTATTATAGTAGCTGTTTCTCATAATTTTCATAATTATCAGATTTAATATTAATATCATCATCATCTTACGCAATATAAATTTTATCACCGTCATTATCTTCATCATAATCTTTATTATTACCATCAATATAGTCATTACTATCTCCGATTAGCGTATTGTCATCATCATCATCATTATTTTTATCATCGTGATCATTATTACGAATATTTATATCATAAAAATTCTAACTCCAAGCATTACAATCACTATTAACATAATTATTATCATTATCATGATTATTATTATCATTACAATCATTATCATCGCCCTATCGTCATAATCATCAGTATCATGTTTAATATTATCTTTTCTATCATGACAATCGTAACAGTCATCATCATTACTATTCATATCTGATCATCGTCCTCATCATCAACATTATCATTACTAACATTACTTCTATCATAAACATTATCAACATTATCATCGTTTTGATCATCATGTTCATCAATATTATCATCATCATCATTATTATCTGTGTTATCATTATTATCATTATAATCAGTGTCAAGCTCCTCGTCGTAATCATTAAAATAGCCGTCATAATCATTTATTGTATCTTTAGTGTCGTAATCATGATTATTGACAACTTTGTCATCGTCATCAACACCACAATTATCATCACCAGCATATTCATCTTTATCGCTCTCTCCATTGTACTCATTATTATTATTATTGTTGTCGTTGTTCTTGTCGACATCTTTCCCATTATATTTTTCATCATTATCAATAACAATATCAACAATGACATTATTTTTGTAAGTATAGCGACCATCTAGATTATCTTCATCATAACATTATCATCATGGTCATCATCATTATAGTGTTTATCCTCGTTATGATTATTATTTACTTCATTATGAACATGTACATTATTATTATGATCATTATCTTTATCATCATTCGAATCCTTCTCTTAAACATTCTCATCATCGTCGTCATGACTATAGTCAGCAGACCAATATAATTATTAATATCATATTCATCATCATCTTCTTGAATATTATTATTATCACTATGATCATCATCATCATCGTTATAATCACTATCATGATGATTATGATGATTATAATAATGATGATGACGATTTTGATGGTAATGTTGATGATGAAAATGAATATGGTCATGATTATGATCATAATGATGACGATACTGACGATAATGATGGAGATGATGCTGAACATGATAATGATGATGAACGCGATGATGATGACGATGATGATAATGATGATGATAATGATGATAATAATGATAATGATGGTTACGATGATATTGATATTGTCGATATTTAGGATAATGAAGATGATTATGATGTTAATGTTGATGATAGTAGTGAATGTCATTATAATAAAAATTTTGATATTGATTACGATAAAAAAATATGATGATTTCAATCATCAGGTAATAAAAGGTAATAATGATTATAGTACCGATAAAAACGATGATAACGATGATTGTGATAATTTTATTACTTCTAATGATTATATTAATTCTAATACAGATGATAGTAATGCTAGTACTTACAATGATAACAACGATAAAAATAATAAACGGTAATA
Organism: Copidosoma aretas; assembly: GCA_030522625.1. Lineage (NCBI taxonomy): Eukaryota > Metazoa > Arthropoda > Insecta > Hymenoptera > Encyrtidae > Copidosoma > Copidosoma aretas. The sequence goes on along the minus strand of JAPYYV010010890.1, from coordinate 8,361 downwards.
AACGATGATGCTGATAATGGTGACGCTGATGATAATAACGATAGTAATGATGTTACTGCTGATAATATTTTTGATGATGATGATGATGATGATGATGATGATGATGATGATGATAAGGATTAGGATATTGTTCATGATGATATTGATGATGATAATAATCATGGTTATGATGATATGGATGATGACGATAATAGTTTTAATTATGATGATGATAATAATTAGATAATAGTGATGATAATAATGATGATGATGATGATGTTGATCATAATGATTTAGACGAGGATGATGATAATTATGCTAATGATGATGATAAATATTATTTTGATGATAAAGATGACAATGATGATGATGATGATGATGATAAAAATTAATATAATCACGATAATGATTACGATATTGATGATGATGATATTAATGCTGATCATGATAATAATAATGATGATAACGATGATAAGGATAAAGGTAATGATTACTATCATGATTATGATCATAATAATGACGATAATGATGATAATGATATTGCTGATATTGATAAAAATATTGATTATTATGATTCGAATTCTCATAATGGTAATGATAATAGTAACGATAGAAACAATACTTAAAAATGATGAAAGAATACCAAATATCATAATAATAATATTCATGCTAAAGACAATGAAAACAATAATGACGATAGTAGAGTCAATAATAATAATGATACGTTATGTTAAAGATGATGATGACGATGTACGCAATGACCATAATGGTTATGATGGTGAAGATGATTTTGATCATAATGAGCATGACGCTATTGATAACGATCGTGATGATGTACAGGATAAGTGCGATATAATTTATGATGATAATTATAATTATGTCGATGATGATTATGCTCGTCATATAGGTAGCTGTGTACGTGCCCCTCTTTATTACTACCTATTTATACTGTCTGCATAGAGCACAGTTTCACTTGCGACTTTTGCTAGTCGCAGCGCTACTAGGTGCTTAGACCTCTGTCAGCCCCAATTCAGTGCATACACACAAGACATGCTCTTTATGGATAAACTGAGTCTTATCATTTAGCTTTAATTCTCATCTACTTATATTGCTCTGCACCTCAATCCTATCTGGCTATGAGCCATGTGCGCTCCAACTGTGCCCTTAGAATAAGTATTTTAGTGCGGAGAAACTTTTAGTACGTGGTTTTTATTCTTTATTTGTGTCCGCGTACGATTCTTATGATTTTTACGCCTTTGCTCATGACCACATGCCTACATGTGCTAAGACTGCGAATTAACTTGTGTTTAGATGTGTGTACATGTCTTCCCATATGCAACGCAGCGTACTGTCAGCGTTTGCCTGCTTGGCTTACGAGCAGCTGGCAAAAGGCTTGAGGTGTGTTTTTCGGCATATGACGCCATCTTGTCATTTCCTTTTGCGCGCATGTGTAAATATATACATGTATACTAATATATTTTATATTAAACTGTCTTCTTTCAAGTGACAGCAAATTGAAACATAAAACAATTATTGTTTATAAAATAGATGCGTACAACTGATGATCATGATGATGATGATGATGATGATGATGTTAATGATGATGATGGAGATGATGATGATAGCAATAATATTAATGATTATAATAACAATAATAATGGTTGTGATGATGGTAATGATGATGACGATAATGATGGTAACGATAATATTGATATCATTGTCTATAATTATGATTATGATGATGATAATTGTATTGATGATGATAATGGTGATGAACATACTGGTAAGATAAAGATGATAATGATGAAGATGATAATGATAATGATGGTATTGTTGTAATATTGCAGATGATCAAAATGATAAGATTTATAACAACGCCAATACCAATGATTAATGGATAAGTATGACCATGCTGATAATAGGGACGTTGATGACTTTGAAGATAATAATAATAATAAAATTTATGGTAATAATAATAAGATGATGATGATGATGATGATGATGATGATGATGATGATGATGATGATGATGATGATGATGATGATGATGATGATGATGATGATGATGATAATGATGAAAATAATGATGATAATGATTTAGATACTCGCGATGGAAATAATAATAGTATAATGGGAACAATGATTAGCAATGACTAAAGCGTGCCAAAATCATGCTAATAATTGTAATACTGAAGACAATAAAAATAATAATGACTTAAGTGAAGTCAATAATTATAATGATTATGATGATGTTATTATTGATTATAATAATTATAATAATAGTGGTGATAATTATGATGATAATAATGATGGTTAATATAATAATCATGGTAACAGTAATGATAATAGTTATAATAATAATAATAATGATATTGATGATGATGATGATGTAGATGATAATGGTGATGATGACGATAATGATGTTAAAGATGATGATGACGATGCTCATGATGATGAAGATGTTTATAATGACAATGATCATGATAATGATAATGATCATGACGCTAATAATAACGATTGTCATGTTGTATATGATAATTATGATATTAATGGTAATCATGATAATGATAATAATCATGACGGTGATGATTAAGATGGTTAGGTATATCGCTATGTACTTGCTTCGCTTTATTTATACCTACACACGAAAAAAATTTTTAAATCGTATTGCTTACTCTTTTTATTAACACATTGACTGCAGCGCTGATGTACACCATACGTCTATTTTTTATACACGTTATGCTTCACGAAAGTAAGCGTTGAGTTAGAAACATTTTAGGAGACAGAACATTTACAAGTTAAAAGCATAATGCTTCGAAAATTACTACCACTTCGCTGCTATAAGTAATGCAAACATCTTGTCTCGACTTTAGCGGCATTTTGACCACAGAGGCAAAGGCTCTACGTCACAGGTCTCACTACGAACATAGCGTGGCAGCAGCAGTGGCGCCGAGCTAGGAGAATCGATGGCGGTGTGCTATTTGTCATAGTACGAGCTCTGCGTCTCGGCTTTAGCGGCGTTTTGCCTACAAAAACGGAGACAATACGTCACATCTCTCATTGCAAACATTGCGTGGCAGTATCAGTGACACCGCGCTGGGAGAATTGACGGCAGTGTGCTATAGTTTATAGTACGGGCTGTGCGTCTCAGCTTTAGCGGCGTTTTGCCTATTTATAACAATGAGTATTATTTATTACGTGATAGCTAAATCCAAATAACTCAGGGCTCCTACTTGCCTTACTCACCTCTCACTTCGTGTATGGATCAATAGATTTTTATAAGCATTAGGATTCAAGGAAGCCGACTTACAATGCCTCAACGCCTCGTTATTTAATCAATTAATTGTTATGAGCTAAAGGACTTAAACCAAGTGACTCAGAACTTGAACTGGCCTCGTTTGTTTATGCAAAATTATTATTCATCATCTAATAACTAATTCTTAATAATTGAAAGCGCCTTCTCGGCTCACTAACTAATTAATACATTCTTATTAACATTTGCACTCAAATTAGCTTACGCAGAGTTTATACTGGCCTCGTTTATTGATTGAAAAATAATTATTTTGGCCTCGTTTTTTTATTGAAAAATAATTGTTTATCACGTAATGACTAAATGCAAATAACTTATAGCGTATACTTGCCTCGTTTAAGAATTAGCAATAAATTCTTATTAACATAAGCACTTAATCTACGTGACCCAGAGCTTATACTGGCCTTGTTAGTTTGTTGATTAATGATTGTTTATTATGTGATAAGAAAATAGGAAAAACACAGAGCGCCTACTCGCTTCGTGTATATCGATCAATGGATTGGCATTAACATGAGCATTTGAACCAGCCAACACAGAGCTTTCAATAAAATAATTTTTTTCTCTTCTAACCTCAAAATAGCCCCTTCGCCGCTTGATTTTGGGTCTTAGGCGGAAAAGTAACTTTCGTAACTCGTAGGTAAGGGCTTACTTACGAAACTCGTTGTAAACCTCTTGTTTCGCAAATCGAAACGCTTTCAAACTTGTACGGAAGATACTATTACCTACCATGGGCTCAAAGTGCTACTGTCACTTTGCGCCCACGGGCACAACATTGCACTTTGGGCCCTCGGCACATAAGAGTACATTTTGTACAAGTTTGAAAGGGCTTAGGTTTGCGAAACAAGAGGTTTACAGCCCGATTTGAAGACGAGGGACGTAACGAGTTTCGTAAGGAAGCCCTTACGAACGAGTTACGAAAGTTACTTTTCCGCCTGAGACCCAAAACCAAGCGGCGATAGTGCTATTTTGTGGTTAGAAGGCAGAAAAAACTATTTTTGTGTAAGCTCCGGGTTGGCTGGTTCAAATGCTCATGTTAATGCAAATTCATTGATTAATATACACGAAGCGAGTAGGTGCTCTGTGTTTTTTCTATTTAGTTATCACGTGATAAACAATAATTAATGAACAAACTAACGAGGCCAGTATAAGCTCTGGGTCGCTTGGATTAAGTGCTTATGTTGATGACAATTTATTGCTTCTTGAACAAGTCGAGTAGGCGGTTCGGGTTACTTACATTTAGTTATTACGTGATGAATAATAATTTTTTAGTAAATAAACGAGGCCAAAATGATTATTGTTCAATCAATAAATGAGACCAATGTAAACTCTGCGTCAGTTGGTCTGAGTGGTTATGTTAATAACAATGTACTGATTCTTAAGGTAATAGTTAATGGAATGAAGAGACAACAAAATGTCTTGTAATTTCAAACCTTTATTCCTTTATCTATTGTTAATCGACTATTAAAAATTTTAGAGACCCTAGCGGTGCCGAAGCAAAAATATATGGATCCAAAGTTGCAATATTTAGCATGATGAGCATAGGAAAAATGCGTAAAAAACGAACACTTTATTAGATCAAAAGATAAATACACTGAATTTTTTTTTAAAAAACTGATATTTTATTCCGTATGGCTATAGAAAAATTATATTGAAAAATTAAAAAAATTTCCTCGTGTTATTTAGAAAATATTTAAATTTTAATACACTTTTCCATGTTTGCAGTACATCTATATAGTAGCCAAAATGAATGCTATTTTAAATTATTTATAGTTTTATGTGATCGCTGTAGTAGTGTATTTACAGGTAATGTCTCTAATATTATTATTGAACATAATCTAATTAAAAATAATTATATTGAATCGTTGTTACTTTAAAATCTATTATTATCGGTGAGTTTAGGGTTAACGACTACCTTAAACGAGGCAAGTAGGAGTTTTGGGTTACTTCCATTTTGTCATTACGTGATAAATAATAATTTTTTCCTACTTCGGGCGTTTTTGAAAGGCTGCTGTGCCCTCGGTAAGAAAACCAGTGTTCGCCACACAAGCGCCTCGCTCCAAATAGCCCCGGAGACGACGGCACTTATACGACGAAAACTACTATTTAGACAATAAACGAGGCCAAAATAATTATTTTTATACCTGGGATAGAAAGTGCGGCAGAGCCTTTCTGCCCTTAGGACGCATTTTTTGCTCTCCTAATCACTTTCGGCCCACGGGCAGAAACTCGCACTTTCTGCCCCGGTACGAAAAAGAATATTCGCCACTCGGGCACTAATACACAACATCCCTACCCTTCTGGCGCGATAGTCGTATTTACCGCCCTAGTGACGAAATTGACTATTTCTATCAATAAACGAGGCCAGTATAAGCTCTGGGTCGCGTAGATTAGGTGCTTATGTTAATAAGAATTTATTGCTAATTCTTAAACGAGGCGAGTAGACGCTTTGGGTTATTTGCATTTAGTCATTGCGTGATAAATAATTACTTGTCATTAAATAAACGAAGCCAAAATAATATTTTTCAATCAATAAACGAGGACAGTATAAACTCTGCGTCAGCTGGTTTGAGTGCAAATGTTAATAACAATGTAATAATTCATTAATGAGGCAAGTAGGCGCCTTCGATTATTAAGAATTAGTTATTACATGATAAATAATAATTTTGCAAAAACAAACGAGACCAGTTCAAGTTCTGAGTCACTTGGTTTAAGTTCTTTAGCTTATAACAATTAATTGATTAAATAACGAAGCGTTTAGGCATTGTAAGTCGGCTTCTTTAAATCCTAATGCTTATAAAAATCTATTGATCCATACACGAAGTGAGTAAAGTTTGGCGAGTAGGAGCTCTTAGCTGATTGGATTTATTTATTACGTGATAAATAATATTTATCTTTATAAAAAGGCAAAACGCCGCTAAATCCGAGACGCACAGCCCGTACTATAAACTTTAGCACACTGAAGTCAATTCTCCCAGCGCGGCGTCACTGATACTGCCACGCAATGTTTGCAATGAGAGCTGTGACGAATCGTCTCCGTTTCTGTAGGCAAAACGCCGCTAAAGCCGAGACGCAGAGCCCTTACCAGGAACTATAGCACATTGCCGTCGACTCTACCAGCTCGGCACCACTGCTGCTGCCACGCAATGTTTGCAATGAGAGCTGTCACGTAGCGCCTCCGTCTCTGTAGGCAAAACGCCGCTAGAGCCAAGACGCAGAGACCGTACTATGGAATATAGCACACCGCCGTCGATTCTCCCAGCTCGGTGCCACTGCTGCTGCCACGCTATGTCCGTAGTGAGACCTGCGACGCACAGTGGGCTAGAATGCCAAAATTTGTCTCAAAATAAGATAACTCTTGACAGAAAATTTAGATTTAGACATTTTTTTTTTTATTTTAAAAAAAAAAAACAACAAAAAAGAGCAGGGGGGGGGGGGGGGGGAAGAGAAAAGAAAAAACCCAAAAAAGAACCAAAAAAAAAAAAAAAAAAAAAAAAAAAAAAAAAAAAAAAAATATATCGTTCACTAAAAACGGATGAAAATTTTTCTATAGTAATCCAATGTCACATAACCTATAGTTCACTATGATTTTGAGCAATTCAAGATGGCGGCAGCAATTTGGCAACCAAAATCAACGAAATTGTTCAAAATTTTAATTTTTTTTGATAATTTAAGTATAAAATTAAATATAATAATTACAATTTATTTTCAATAAAATAAAGTTGAAATACCTGATGCTATTTTGTTTTAAAAATGGCGGCTGGCGCAAAATGGCGGCTGATGTATATCTCCAAAGTCCCCGCAATATGGGTGTCAAATAAAAGAATTCTTCAAGTGGAATAAAATAAAATAGATCTCACACTTATAAGTTTGAAATGGTGGCTTATACAAGATGTCGGCTTGCGCAAAATGGAGGTTCTTGTATATCTCCAAAGCTCCAGCAACATGGGTATCAAATGAAAGAGCCTTCCGAGTAGAATAAAATAAAATAGATTGAAACTTTATTAATTCAATGTGGCAGCCAATTTATAATGGCGGCTGATGTTCATTTTTAAAGCTTCCGCAATATTGGTTTTAAATAAAAGGGTTCTTTAAATGGAATTATTAAAGTAGCTTGCACTTTCATCAGTTAAAATTAGAAAACAATATATAATGGTAGCCGTCACAAAATGGTGAATTGATCTTTTTTTTTATCCCTTTGATATGGGTTCTAAATAAAAATGTTTGACAAGCAGAATACGGCAAGTTGTGTGAAATTACTGGAGTCACACATGGTGGACGATGCAACATTTCGGGACCTATCAAAAATTAAATAAAAAAGTGGTCGCTTTTGGTGTTCCCTGAAGTAAACAGTTTTTTTAGCTAGTGCCTTCAAGATCAGGACAAGTAACTGTTAATAATCCAGATGATTGTCGAAAAATGATAGTCAAAGTTATGAAAATCTATAATTATTTTTTGTCATTAAACATGCATTTATCTTTTTGTTGTAACCTTTCATTTATATTGGTATCATTTAAGTTTACTACAAGTGGATAATCTGCAATGTCTTATCGTCCACCATATGTGACTCCAGTTATTTCACACAACTTGCCGTATTTTACTTGTCAAACATTTTTATTTGGAAACCATATCAAAGGGATTAAAAAAAAAGATCAATTTACCATTTTGTGACGGCCACCATTATATATTGTCCTTTAATTTTAACTGATGAAAGTGCAACCTACATTAATCATTCCATTTAAAGAACCCTTTTATTTAAAACCTATAATGCGGAGGCTTTAAAGATGAACATCAGCCGCCATTATAAATTGGCTGCCACATTGAATTAATAAAGTTTCAATCTATTTAATTTTATTCTACTCGGAGAGCTCTTTTATTTGATACCCATGTTGCGGGAGCTTTGGAGATATACGAGAACCGCCATTTTGCGCTAGCCGACATTTTGTATTGGCCACCATTTTAAACTAATAAAGGTGAGATCTATCTTATTTTATTCCACTTGAAGAGCTCTTTTATTTGACACCCATATTGCGGGGACTTTGGAGATATACATCAGCCGCCATTTTGCGCAAGCCA
>JAPYYV010010889.1:0-10000 GCA_030522625.1 Copidosoma aretas | reverse complement strand
TCATCAATATCTTCATCATTATCAACATCATCATCATCATCATCATCATCATCATCATCATCATTATTATGATCATCATTATTATCATGATTATCATCATAATCATCATCATCATCATCATCATCATCATCATCATCATTATTATCATGATCTTTATCATCATCAGCATCATCATCATCATCATTATTATCATCATCACCATCATCATTATCATTATTATGATCTAAATTCTCATGCGCATCATCCTCATTATCATCATTATCATTATCATCATCATTATCATCATGACTATCATTATCTTCATCATCATCATCATCATCATCATCATCATCATCATCATCATCATCATCATCATCATGATCCTTGTCATTATCAGCATCATCATCATCATCATCAGCATCATGATCATCACTAGCATCATAATTATTTCAGCATTATCATCATTATCATCTTATCATCATTATTATCAGGATAATTAATATCATCATCATCATTATCATTATCAACATCATCATTATAATCAAAATTATCATCATGACTATCATAATCATTATCATCAACATCATCATTATCCTTATCATCAACATCATCATCATCATCACAAACATCATCATGATCATCATCATCATCATTATTATCGTCTTCATCCTCATAATTATCATCATTAAAATCATCATCATTATGATGATCATCATTATCATCATCAAAAGTATGAGCATCATTAATATTATCATCATTACGATTATCAGCAGCATTATAATTATCATAATGATAGTCATCATGATAATTATGATTAAAATCATCATAATCATTATTATCATTATCACGATTATCATTAAAACCATCATAATTATCATCATCACCATCATAATCATCATCATCATTATCATCAACATCATCATAAATATCATCATCATCATCATCATCAACATTATTACTATAATCATCATTATCATTGCCTTCATCATCATCATTATCATCATAATCATCATCATCATCATCATCATCACAATCATAATCATCATCATCAACATCATCATCATAATCATCATCAGCATCATCATCAGCATCATCATCATTATTATTATTATAAACATCATCATAATCATCATAATCGTCATCTTGAACATCATTATCATGATTATCATCATCTTTACCATCATGATTATTATCATTATAACGAATATCATCAGTATCATCGACAAAATCATCATCTTTTTCATCATCATCATGATCATCATCATCATCATCATCAATATTATTATCATCATCATCAACATTATAATTATAATCATTATTATCATTGCCTTTATCATCATCATCATTATTATCATCATCATCGTCATCATTATCATTATAATAATCATCATGTACGTTATCATCGACATAATCATTATCATCACTATCATCAAGGACATTATCCTTATCATCATCAATATAATCATTATCATTATCATCATCATCATCACCATCATCATCATCATCAACAACATCATCATCATAATAATCATCATCATAATTATCATCAGCATCATCATCAGCATCATTATCAGCATGATCATCATTATTATTATCATCATGATTATTATCATTATGATCATCATTATACTTATCATCATTATCATTATCATAACGATCATTATCATCACCATCTTCATCTTCATCATTATTATTATCATCATCATCATTTTCATCATCATCATCGTAATCACCATCATGTCCATGATAATCATTATTATCGCCTTCATCTTTATCATTATTATCATCATCTTTATCATCATCATCATCTTTATTATCATCATTATCATCGTTCCCATCATCATCATCATCATCATTATGATGATCAGTATCACCATAACCATCATTGACATCGCCTTTACCATCATCATTATCATCATCATTATTATCATTATCATTATTATCCTTATCATTATCATCATCATTAACCTCATCAACATTATGATCATTATCATTCTCATTATTACCATCATCATCATCTTTATTTTTATCATTATGATCATCCTTATTATCATCATCATCATTAATATTATTATCACCATTATCATCGTTATGACTGTTATCATAATCATCATTAACATCATTATCATCATTATCTTAACCAACATCATCATTATGATCATCATCTTTATCATAATCATCATCATCATCATCATCATCACCATCATAATCATTATCATCAACATCTTCATCATCAGCATCATCATCAGCATCAGCATCATCATCAGCATCATCATCATTATTATTATTATAAACATCATCATAATCATAATCGTCATCTTTAACATCATAATTATGTTTTTCAGCATCTTTACCATCATGATTATCATCACTATAACAAATATGATCAGTATCATCGACAAAATCATCATCTATATAATCATCATCATCAACATTATCATTAACCTTCCTGTCATCATTATTATCATCATGATCGCCATCATTATCATTATTATAATCATTATAAACGTTATCATCAACATAATCATAATCATCACTATCATAAACAACACTATCATTATCATCATTATCATCATAATTAGCAACATCATCATCAGCATTGTTATCATTATCATCATCAATATAATAATTATCATAATCACCATCATAATCATCATCATCAACATCATCATCATAATTATCATCAGCATCATCATCAGCATTATCATCATCATCATCATTAATATCATCATCATCATTATCACCATCATGATCATCATCATAATCATCATCACCATCATTATCATTATCATCATCATTTTTATCATTATAATCGTAATAACCATCATATCCATAATAATCATTATTATCGCCTTTATCTCCATCATTATCATCATCATCTTTATCATCATCATCATCTTTATCATCATCATAATCATCATTCTCATCATCATCATCATCATCATCATCATTATGATGATCAGTGTCACTATAATCATCATTGACATCGCCTTTACCATCATCATTATCATCATTATTACCATCATTATTATTATCATCATTATTATTATCAACATCATCATTTTCAGCATCATCATCAATATCATCATGATCGTTAGTTTTATCATATTTATAATTATTAACGTCATCCTTATCAGCATCATAATTATCATCATCATCATTATTATGACCAGCATCATCATTAACAACATCATCATTATGGTCCTTATCATCATCAGCATATCCATTATCATCATCATTATTATCAGCATCATGATCTTTACTATCTGTACTATAATGGTTATCACCCTTAAAATCATCATCATCATCATAACATCATCATTTTTATCATCATGATCATCATTACTTTCATCATCAACGTCATTATTATCATCATCATCATCATTTTTTTCATCATAAACAATCTCATCGTCATCATAATCATCACGATCATCATTATCATCATCATCATCATAATCATTATTACCATCATCATTATCACTATCATCACCACAGTAATCGTCATCATCATCGTTCTTATCATCATCATTATGGACAGCATTATCATCATCATGATCATCATCATCATCATTATCATTATTATCATAATAAACATCATTATCGTCATCGATATCATCATCATCATCATTAATATCATGTATATTATCATTATCAACATCATCATCATTATCATTATAATCATTATTAGCATCATCATTATCATCATAATCATCATTAGCAATATCATCATCATCAGCATCATGATCATTATCCTCATCGTCATCATGATCATCATCATAATAACTATTATCATCATCATCATCATCATCATTAAGAGCATCATTATCAACATTATCATCATTATTATTATCATCATCATTGTCATTATCATCATGAGCATCAGCATCATGATCATTATCATCAAAGTCATCATAATTATTCTGATTACAATCATTATCGCCATCACAATTATTATCATCATCATTATCATCATCATCATCATCATCAGCATCAGCATCATAATCATTATCATCAAAGTTATCATGATTATATTGATCATAATCATTATCATCATCACTACCATTATCATCATCATCATCATGATCCTTATAAATATATTTATCATCATCATTATCATCATCATTATCATCATCATCATGATTCTTATTATAATCATCATCATCATCATCATCACTAGCATCATCATTATGTCAGCGTTATCATCATTATCATCTGATCATCATCATTATCAGGATAATTATTATCATCATCATCATCATTAGCCACATTATTATCATCATCATCATGATCATTAACATCATCGTCATCATGATCATCATCATAATCACTATCCTCATTATCATTATTAGGATGTGCATCATTATCATACTTATCATGATCATCATCATCACCATTATCATCATTACAATCATTATCATCATCATTATCATTATTATCATCATTATAATCATTATAACGTTATCATCAATATCATCATTGTCATCATTATCATCATTGTCAACATTATGATCATTATCATCATCATCATTGTAATTATTATGAACGTTATCATCAAAATTATCATCATCAGCATCATCATCATTAATATCAGCATCATAGTTATCACTAGAATCATCATCATTATAATCAAAATTATCATCATGATCATCATGATCATTATCATCAACATCATCATTATCCTCATTATCAATATTATCATCACCATCATTATCATGATCATCATCATTATCATCATCATCAATTCCATCATCATCATCATCAGCAGCAGTAGCATCATTATCGTTATCATCAAAGTTATCATGATCATATTAATCATAATCATTATCATCATCACCAGCATTATCATCATCATAATCATCGTGATCCTTATAAATATATTTATCATCATTCTTATCATCATTATCATTATGATCATCATCATCATCATCATTATTATGATCATCATCATTATCATCATCATTATTATTATCATCATCATCATTACATTTATCATCATCATCATCATAATCATTATCATCATCATTACCATCGTCATCATCATCATCATCATCATCAGTATCAATATATTCATCATCATTATCATCATCATCATCATCATCATCATTATCATCATCATCATCATCATCATGTTCCTTATTATTATCATCATCGTCATCATAAGCATCATCATCAGCATTATCATCAGTATCATCTTCATCATCATTATTATCATCATCACTATCATTATCATTATCAATATCGTTATGATCATCATCATCATTATCATCATCATTATCATGCGCATTATCATCATTATCATCAGCATTGTCATCATTATCATTATTATCAACAGTGGCATCATGATTATCACATAGTCATCATCATGATCATCATCATCAATAGAAGCAGCAGCAACCTAACCATTATCATCAAAGACTTTATGGTTATTATAATTATGATCATTTACGTCATTACTATCATAATTTTTATCATCATTACCATCATCATCCTTATTATTAAGATTTTTATCATCAACATCATCATTATCATTATCGTCATCATTATTATCGTCACCATCATCGTCATCATCATTATCATTATCATCATTATTATAATAATCATCATGAACATCATCATCATCATGATCACCATCATTATCATTAAATTTATCATCATCATTATTGTCATCATAATTATCATCAGTGGCATTATAATCATCATCATAGTCATCAGGATTATTATTATCATAATCATTATCATCATCATCATTATCATCACCATCATTAGAGTCATTTTAATCACTATCATTAACATCAACATTATTATTAGCATTTTCATCATTACTATGAACATCATCATCATCATCATCTTCATGATCATCATAATCATCATAATCATCATCATCATCATCAGCATCATTATTATCATCATTATCATCATCCTCATTATCATTAGCACCATCATCATCTTCATTATTATCATCATTACAATCATTATTATCATTATTATGATCAAAATACTTATGGGCATCATCCGTATTATCATCATTATCATCTTTATCATCATTATCATCATCATCATCATCATCATAATTATCATCATCATCATCATAAATATTATGATTATCATTCTCATCATCGTCATCATCATCAGAATCATGACAATCATCATTATCATATTCAGTCTCATCATCATCATCACTATCATTATATTCACCATCATAATCATTATCATCGTCATTATCCTCATAATCATCATTATCATCATCGTCATCATCATTATAATCATCATTATCATCATCATCATCATTATCATCATCACTATCATTATCATCATCAATATCGTTATGATCTTCATCATCATCATCATTATCGTTATTATCATCATAATCATCATCATTACCATCATCATCATCATCATCAGCAGCAGTAGCATCATGATCATTATCATCCAAGTTATCATGATCATATTGATCATCATCATCATCATCATCACCATCATTATCATCATCATCATCATCGTGATCCTTATAAATATCTTTATCATCATCATTATCATCATTATCATTATAATCATCATCATCATCATCATCATCATTATTATGATCATCACCATTATCATCATCATTATTATGATCATCATCATCATAATCATCATCATAATCATTATCATCATCATCATCATCATGCTCACTATCATTTTATCATCAGCGTTGTCATCATTATTGATATTATTAACAGCAGTATTATGATCATCATTATAGTCATTATCATTACCATCATCATAATTAGCAGCAGCAGCGTCATGATCATTACCATCAAAGTCTTCCTGATTATTACGATCATGATCATCTCCGTCATCACCATCATTACCATCATCATAATTTTCATCGACAACATCATTATGATTATCATTATAATCATTATAACGTTATTATCAGTATTATCATTATCATCATCATTATAATAGTAATATTCGTTATCATCAACATCATCACCATCAGCACTATCATCATCATCAGCATCATAATTATTATCAACAACATCATCATTAAGATGATCATCATCATCGGCATTACCATTATCATCATTGTCATAATGATCAGCATCACTATCATCATTACCATCAATTCTATCATTATCAACATCATTATCATCATTATGATCAATTACCATCATTATCATAATCATCATCATGATCCTTATCATTATCTTTATCATCCTTATCATCATCATTATCATCCTGATCATCATCTTGAACATCATTATCGTCATAATCATTATTGTTATCATCATTATCATAATTATTATCATAATTATCTTCTTTAGCAACGTTACATCATTATTATGATTGTTATTATCACCATTATGATCATCATCATTTTTATCATCATTATGATGATCATCATCAGAATTATTATCGTTATCATCATTATCATCATCATTATTATCATTATTAACATCATTATCATCATTACTATCATTATATTCATCATCATTATCATCATCATTATTAGTATCATTATCATCATCATCAGCATCATCATAATTATCATCATCATCGTCAACATCTTCATTATTACCATCATCATGATCATTATCATCATCATAGTAATCGTTATCATCATCGTTCTCATTGTCATCATTATGGACAGCATTATCATACTCGTGATTATCATCATAATAATTATTATCATCATAACTATCATAATCTTCATCATCATCATCATTATCATCATCGACATCATCATCATCATCATCATCATTATCATCATCATCATGTACATCATCATCATTATCATCATCATCATCATCATTATCATAATTATGATCATCAACATAATTATCGTCATCATTATTATCGTTACGATCAACATCATCATCACCATCATCATCTTTATCATCATCAATTTCATCATCATTATTATCATCCTAATCACGTAATTACCATCATAACTATGAACATCATTATCATCGCCTTTATCATCATCATTATAATCATTATCATAATCAGCATTCTGATCATCTACATAATCATCATTAACATCGCCTCTATCATTATCATCATCGTCATCATCATCATCATCATTACCATTATCCTCATCATCATTATCATCAATATCCTCATACAAATCATCATCATCATTATCATCATTAGAATTATCAATATCACCATTATCATCATAACCATTATCATAATCATATTTAACACTATCTTTATCATCATCATTGTCATTATTATCAACATCATTACTATCATTATGATCAGCATTATGATCATTATCATCTTTACCATCATGATAATCATCATTATAATCATTATTATCATCATCATCATCATTATCATCATCATCATCATGATCGTTATTATCATCATCATCACGAACATAATCATCATCTTCATCATCATCATCATCATCATCATCATCATCATCATCATCATCATTAATATCATCATCATCATCGACATTATTATCATAATCATAACTATCATTGCCTTCATCATCATCATTAACATCATCATCATCATCATAATTAACATAATGTCCATCTTTATCATCATTATCATTATTATCATCATCATCAATATTATAATCTACATCATTATTATCATTATGATAATAATCATAATCATTATCATCATTATCATTATGACGACTATCATCATCATCATCATCGACATCATCAGTCTTATCATCATGATCTTTATCACCATTATCATCATCATCGACATCATTATCATCTTTATCATCATCATCCTTATCATCATCATCATCATCATTATCATCATCATCACAATTATCATCATAACTATTATCATCAAAGTCATTATAATCATCATTATTACAATCATTTTTGTCATTAACATCATCATTATCATCATCATCATCATCATTATTATCATTATCATCATAATTATCATAATTATGATCATTAACATAATTATCATCATCATTATCATCGTTACGATCATAATCATCATCACCATCATCATCTTTAACATCATTATCATCTTTGTTATCAGCATTATTATCATCCTCATGATCATCATCATCATTATCATCAACATCATTATCATCACTATGATCATCATTATAATCATTATCAACATCATCATCATAATCCTTATTATAACCAACATCATCATTATAAGCATGATAATTATCGTCATCATCATTATCATTATGATGATCAGTATCACTAAAATCATCATTGTCATCGCCTTCATCATCATCATCATAATTATCTTTTTTATCATAATCATCATCTTTATTATCATCATTATCATCGTCCTTATGATAATCCTTATGATCAAAATCATCATCATTATCATCATTATCATCATCATTAACATCATCATCATCATTATCATCAGCATCATCTTCATCATCATCATCATCATCATTAATATTATTTACGACAACATTATCATTGTCATTAATATTATCATCATCATTATCTTTATCATTAACACTATCATCATCATTATCATCATCATCATCTCTATTATAATCACCATCATTAAAATCATCATCAACATCATCATCATCATTATTATCAGTATCATCATCATCATTGTCATCATTTATATAATTAATGACATTATAATCCTCATCATCAACATCATTATTATCATCACCATTATAGTGATCATCATCAACATTATCATCATGAATATCATCAGCATCATCATCATTATAATCATCCTTATCATCATTATCATCAATATCCTGATCACAATCATCATCATCATCATTTTTATCATTACGATTATTGATATCATTATCTTAATCAGTATCATTATCATCATGATAATCATCATCCTCATCATTATCATCATTAGGATCGTCATCATAATCATCATTAATATCATTATTATTATCATTATTATAACCAACATCGTCATAATAGGCATAATTATTATCATCATCGTCATCCTCATGATCATCATCATCATTATTATTATCATCATCATCATCATCATCATCATCATCATCATCATCATCATCATCATCATCATCATCATCATCATCATCATCATC
>JAPYYV010010888.1:0-20079 GCA_030522625.1 Copidosoma aretas | reverse complement strand
TACTCACATTTTCCGCTTGGTAAAATTACCTCTTCAATTAGAAAAATACTATAAAATAATTTTTCTTGCGCGACTTATTTTATAAACGAGCTGATCGTCGTTTTTATTTTTCTCTAACCTCTTCAGTTTATCATAATAATAAGAAGTTTTGATATTGAATAGTTTATTATTAATTGTTAATAGCAGAATAAAAGTGGTTAAGATTAAGGGTCGTTTAATTGACATATGAATAAGAAAACTAACTCTAGGTAATTTTTGCTTCGTCAAGCCTTAAAACCCAAATAATCGAAAGATATGAATAAATTTACTAAAAATAGAATTCACAGTATAGGCCGATAAGTATATGAAACAACTCATCATCAGCCATAAAAGACTGTTGTAGCTCAGTGGTACAACTTTTGTCTCCCAACACAGAGATCGTAGGGTCAAGTCATCCTCATATTCATTTTTTTTTTATCTTGATATTAAATGGGCAGGAAGTTTTGATTCACTTAATGTTCTAGGTATGTTTATCTGCATTAGCAAAAAAAATTTGCAGCCACTCATTGTCGCAATAAAAAAATTTCCCATGGGGATGATTCGACCTTACGATCTTTGTGTTTGGAGGCAAAAGTTGTATTACTAAGCTACAGCAAGCTTTCGAGTTACATGATGAAACGTTCCTCATAGTTATCGGCCTATACTTATAATTATTGATTTTATTTTGAGTAAATTCAGTTACTTGTATTAATTATTCGAGTTTTACGCTATAATAAAAAAATTTCCAAATTTGTTTTCCAATTTATATGGGTGATCCTCTGATGACTGAAATTTTTGATAATATGTGTAGCGTAAAAAGTTTAATACTATTGTTTAAGATCACCCATTTAACATAAAAACCGAATGGAGAAAATCTTTTATTATGGCATGAAACTCTAATGATCAATGTAAGTAACTGAATTTACTAAAAATAGAATCAATAAACATAAGTATAGGCCGATAAATATGAGAAACGTTCTATCATACAACTCTAAAGCTTGCTGTAGATCAGTGGTACATCTTTTGTCTCCCAGCACAAATATCGTAGGGTCAAATCATCCTGATGGTAATTTTGTTTTTATCTTAATATTAAATGGGCAAGAAGTTTTTATTTATATAATGTTCTAGGTATGTCCATCTGCATTTGAAAAAAAAATTTGAGCACTCATTGTCGCAATAAAAAAATTTCACATGGGGATGATTTGACCCTACGATCTTTGTGATTGGAGGCAAAAGTGGTACCACTAAGCTACAACAAGCTTTAGAGTTGATGATAAAACGTTCCTCATACTTATCAGCCTATACTTATGTTTATTGATTTTATTTTTAGCAAATTCAGTTACTTGTATTGATCATTCGAGTTTCAGGCCATAATAAAAAATTTTCTATATTCGGTTTTCTATGTTAAATGGGTGGTATTAAACAATAGTATTCAACTTTTTATGCTATACATATTTTTAAAAATTTCAGTCACAAGAGGATCACCCATATAAATTAGAAAAAAAATTTTAAAATTTTTTTATTATAGCGTGAGACTCGAATAATTAATACAAGTAACTGAATTTACTAAAAATAAAATCAATAATCATAAGTACAGGCCGATAAGTATAAGGAACATTTTATCATATAACTTGAAAGCTTTCTGTAGCTTAGTAATACAACTTTTGCCTCCAAACACAAAGATCGTAGGGTCGAATCATCCAAATGTGAAATTTTTTTATTGCGACAATGAGTAGCTGCAAATTTTTTTTACTAATGCAGATAGACATACCTAGAACATTAAGTAAATCAAAACTTCCTGCCCATTTGATATCAAGATAAAAAAAAATTAATATCAGGAGGACTTGACCCTACGATCTTTGTGTTGGGAGACAAAAGTTGTACCACTGAGCTACAACAGTCTTTTATGTCTGATGATGAGTTGTTTCATATACTTATCGGCCTATACTGGGAATTCTATTTTTAGTAAATTTATTCATATCTTTTGATTATTTGGGTTTTAATGCTTGACGAAGCAAAAATCACCTAAAGTTACTTCTCTTATTCAAATGTTAATTAAACGACACTTAATCTTAATTACTTTTATTCTGCTATTAACAATTAATAATAAACTATTTAATATCAAAACATCTTATTATTATGATAAACTGAAGAAGTTAGAGAAAAACAAATACGACTATCAGCTCGTTTATAAAATAAGTCGCGCAAGAAAAATTATTTTATAGTATTTTTCTAATTTAAGAGGTAATTTTACCAAGCGGAAAATGTGAGTAAAGGGAAAAGGAATCTGGACCAATCAAAAGTAGCGACAAAAAAATTAGATCTGGGTGATACGACCCCACGATCTTTGTGTTTCGAGCCAAAACACATACGGTTAAGCAACGAGATCGTGTAAATTGACATGATAAGATGTTCCACGTATTTATTGGCCTGCAGCCTTTAAATTGTTTAGGTCTTATTAAAAAAGGAATTTTCTAAATTAACACTTGATGAAGTGAAACTTTCGATGTTGACATTTTGTAATTTCTAATTCTTAAAGTAAAAAACAACTTCTATAACATAGTATTTGAACCATGCATTTGATAAAAGTGTCGTTTTACTTTTGATTTTGTGAATCTATTTCAGAAATCTAGATATTATAACCTGCATGTTATATGCAAAAGTACGAAATAGAATCGAGGTTCTAAAATATACTCTTTACAATAAATGAAGCAAATGCAAGCTGTTAAAATATTTTTTATTCACTGAGATTCAATTGCAATGAAAAATCGAGAGACAAACAGTTGGGACAGTTGTACCTTATATGGACCTAAATTATTCTACTTCTGTCGAATCCTTTCTGGCCAAGTGGGTACAACGCTTGACACCGAACTTTTTCGGACCAGGTTCAAATCCCGATATCCGCAGTCCTTTTTTTTTATTATATAGTGTTTATTCTTATTTGAAAATTTATTTATACATTTTTTTGCGCACTAATAAATGTATTATTGCTGCCAAAATGTATAATGCTAGAACACGTGTTTAACACGTAATTTTAGCCAGTTAAACACGATCCTAATACGTATTTTTTGACACTTAGGCAGACATTTTTAACGCGGAAAACACGTGGCATACACGAGTTTGTCACCTTTTTGAACTTGTGTTCTGGTGTCCAAAGAGACGTGTTCGCCACGTAGCAAACACGAGTAATGTTTATTGTGTTAGTTAATGTGCGGTTTTCTGAAATCTTTTGTTCTGTATCTTGACTTCTGGTATACTTTTTGTCTTTGATTTTCCCTTGTTATTAAATGTTTTATGACTAAAAAATTTGCTATCTTCGGGTAGTTTCTTGACATTGTGATTTGTGGTATACTTTACTTTGTTTTAAAACTTTTTGTGCATGTAATCCTTTTCCAAGCTTTACATCCGATGATAATTTCCTTGACGTAACGTTCTGATTCTTGGATTCTTCTATCTTGAATCGAATTACTTAAATCTTTATTTGTTATTTCGTATGTTAGATTGGATCTGTGTTCCTCAGTTGATTCGGCAAGATAAAGGTCATCGTCTGATTCTATTTCGGAATCACCGTTCGAACCTTGAGTATATTGAATTGTTACAATACTTACGTTGATTTCATGAGCCCACAATGCGCCTAGTTTGAATTTTCTTTTACTAAATAGTCCTCTACTTGGCTTGTTGGTTATTCGTTTTTCTCAGATGCCTGACTTACTCTTGTTAATAACTTCTCGTGAATAGTTTGATTTTTTTTGCTTAGAGGATTTCATAGGTCCTTTTTTTGGCTGGGCTTTTATAAGTCTTTCAATTCTTAAATTATTTTTATGACGATAGTCGTCTTTTGCTGGGACTGGGTCTTTGGTAATTTTAGCTGCGGTAGAGGAAGTTTCTTCGTTTCTATTTTTTTTTATGGAAATTAGGAATTAGAATTTGGTTGGAGGTATTACAGTTGGTATTTGAGCTTGCGCAGGTGCGTTAAGTTTGTTGGTATTTTAGGTTGCAATGGTTGTAAGTATTGTAACTATGGCATGTTAACCGGATTCAGTGACGTGTTCCATTTTTAGCTGTGTTGAAGTTTTAGTTTTGTCGACAGCAAGTGTAAAATTTATAGATTTAATTTTAATATTTTCACTGCCGTTTTGTTTTCCGAATACTTCGTGAGCTTCTATTTTCTTAGTTTTTTCTCGTGTGTCCAAACATACAAGTCTTGTGGAACAATTGACCTCAGATTTTAATCTGTTATCAGCTGTGGCTTCATATGAGGAGTGACCGCACAAAAGTTGACTGCGGTGGCGCTGATTGTACTCAAGCCATGATATTAATGAGAGCAAGGAGGACAGTCAGTTTCTCCTACGTTTTATCCCAGATAGACTCCCGATAGTCTGTCTCCGTTACTCTCATTAAGTTAGAATGCCATCTAGGCTTAAGTACAACCAGCGCCACCGCAGTCAACTTTTGTGCGATCACTCCTCATTATTTTTGAACGTCACAAAGCGCTGAGAAATTATCTGGTTCTTGGACCACGACAAATTTTTTCGATAAGGGGTTCTCTTTTAAGTGTTGTATATTATTAGCTGTGGAATTTCTCCAATTTATACGTCTGTCGTATTTTTCGACAGTAGGAGAGACCGTAGACAGTGTGTAGTAAGTTTGAGCGCTTACGTCGCTTCTCCAATTGTCACTGCTACTGTTTCTCCAGGATTGCTAGTATTTTAAGTATTTTTGCGGTACTTGCAAACAATTGCTATATGTTTGTGTTTGCGGCATATCCAGAAAATCATTTTATTAAATTGACAATCATTGCTAACATGCCCTTTCTATTGCAGGTCTTGCATACTTTCGGTGCGATTTCTATAACTCGTTTGTTCGTGTCTATGTTGTTGATTTGTGTGACTGATGTCACACTTACTCAAATTAGTTTCACCTTTATTAATCCCGCTCTAGTTTTCATCGTGTCATGCTTCTTCATACAATTTACGTGATCCTGGTAAGTAATTAAAAATATCGATATAACGTATACTACGGTTATTCGTTTGATTGGGCAAGTCTTGTTGTGTTTCAATAATTTTCTTAACCTTGATGACTTCTGCTATGATGCTATTAAGGTCATCGTTTTTGAAACATCTTACGGCATCTTGTTCGATATCTGTACTTAATATTGCCCATTAATTGATTGTGCCTTTAAGTTACTTGACTTCCAAGATTGCACTCTGTATTTCTCAAATCCTGTTGGCATAAGTGATCACGTCTTTGTCATTTCTTTAAAATTATTGCCCCATTTCGCATTGAAGCTGAAACATTGTTTTGGCGGAGGCATACATGGCTACAATGTAATCCTTAAAGTTTTCCATCGAGTTTAATAGTAGGCCTCGAGTTTGTGCGTGGGCTTCTCCGGTCAATTTACCTTAAATTACTGTCGTTAGATTTATTTCATCGTCTGCGCTTACCATTGCTTTGGCTTTGCCACAGCTTTTGAGAAACTTGCTCAACGGTACATTCTTGCCGTTGAATTTCGGAATTACCCTTAAGGCATTTTAAGTTTGACTGTCTGGGCTATTATAACTACTAATACTTTGGTGTATTTTTATCTTAATCTCTTCGCCGAGTGGAGCGTATTACTTGTTAGCTATGGTATGTGGAGACGCAGGTCATCATAATTTCCTTATCTGCTTGCGACCGATAATTTGTCTTCGTTTAAAATTGTTTATTGATAAGCATGCTCACATATTCGGATTTTTAAATTTATTTTGAATTTATGCACATACAAGCGCTATTTTTTCTATGTTCATGTATATTCATGTATTTTCAGTATTTTAATATTTTCTTTGATCGAGCTTGGGGTGTTAAAAATACTGGATTGCTGTTTGCTTCAGAAGGAGTGAGAAAAATATGTATTTTCGTCTATTTATTATGTCCTTTTATGACTGTTATCGCGTCCGTTCTGGCAACGGAGTTCGGCTTCGGCATCAGCCATGTCCGTTTAAAGTATTTTCCTTTTCCTTTTTAAGGCCTGGACTTCGGCTTTAATGGCGTCGAGCTCCTGACGAGCTGTCAATAATAATACTTGAATAAGCTCTTCAGAGCGTTTTTTTGCTTCTTAGCTCCTTTTTTATAGTTTTAATTTCAGCCTTTATGGAGTCTAACTCTTGTCAAAGTGCTAATTTCATTTGGATCTGGTATTATCGTTAGGATGATTTATTCTTGCAGCGGGTTGTGCTACCCTGGTGGACACAGTTGCAGATTCTGATGCTATTTGATATGCTGTTGATGAGCTGGGAATAACTGGGATAGGAGTTAGGTGGTTCCTCACTTTAGTTTTTTCCTCGTGTTGTCTAACGTTTTCTATTTCTGCCTTTTTACTGACAGAGCCACGTTCTATGTTCCTCCGACGAGGCGTTTTCTATAAAATCTTGCATGGCTTTATTGAAATTTAGAGTAGAGGCATTCACTGCTTTTTAAACATATCAGTCCCTTTATCATATTCTGGTTTCGCCCAAATGTTGCTGTGGGCTTCTTTTTATGTCGACTGGATTTTCCAGATTGTCGAATATTTTTTCGAGAGAGAGAAACAATTTTGGAAGTCGTATTTAAGGTGTTTAGTGTTATTAGTGCTTTGTTTGGAGCTGACGGCGTGGTTGGACTTATGACCAGGTTTCCTAGCTGTAGTTTTAGGCCAGGCCCCGTTGAAAGTATAATTTCTATTTTTGACAGGTTTTCGTTATCGGTTCCGGTTCGTATAATTAATTGGTTTATTGACGAGTGAATGTAAGCTTTGCCACTTGTAGTTTTATTGCAGTTTTTCGGTTATATTTTATTTGTTTGTTTATAGATTCTTATTCTCGGGTTAGTTTTACTGCGGAGGAAAATTATAAGTAATAAAACGCTCGTTTAAACGGATTTCAGCTGGGCGATGAACTTTTTGGCATAATATCCTCGTAGTGCGACGAGTTTTTATCGCGCGTACTTGCGTTTGAATAGTATTCTTGACTATACTTTATCTTTATTTCTTGCTCAGCATAGTTCATGTATTTTTACCAATGTGCATAAGTCGATAGAAAACTTCTTTTGCTGGTTGCTGTATACTTGTTTGGCAACATAACGAAGGCCTGGTTCATGTCTAGTATGCGCGCTTAACGTTTTGTTGGTTGAGTGATGTCTCTAATCGTTCTTTTTTTTTCAAAGAAAAGATTGGAAAGAAAGTACTGACAGAAGTCAGTTTACTTATTTGTTTATTTCTACTCGTTTATACATATATTTATAATTTTTTTTTATTCTTATTTAACCAAGTAAGGCAGCTTTTCTAGACTCTGCTTGGCAATAGCTGGCTTTTTCAGCTTTAAATTTTGATAAGGCACTTGAAAGGCCTGACTTTGAAGTTATAGCTCGTTGCAAGCTGGGGTGCTAACACTGATTTATGTTTGTTTTTTTGTATTATCAGAACCTAGTCTAATTTTGTCGATTTTATTTGTTAGACGCAAAATCATAGTGACCGGCATGATTGTTGTATAAAGGAATCTCTTAAATAAAAGTTAGCTTGGATGCACAGGCTTAATCCAGCTAGGAAGCACGGGCTCATTCTAGATAGGATGGACGGGCTCGAACCAGCTTTAAAGGAGCGGGGACCACTTCTACCCCTGTAATCTCTACACAGTGCATCCAACACAAAGACTAATTGCCCAACACAATAAAAAATTGGCATGCACTACACTTTTTGGCTGTGTACAATCATTTACATATTCAACGCAAGTGTAGAATTCATATTATAAACATGCCATCTCTACACAGAGCATTGTACACAAAGATTTGTACGCAAATTCCATACCCCGGACTAGTGTACCAACAAGAGTGTGTTCAACACAAGTGTAGGAATTGGGATGATGAAAGATATTTCATACCCCGAACTAGTGTGTTCAACACAAGTATAGGAATCAGAATGATGAAGAATGGACTTGTATAAATCTCACGCAACTGTCGCTCATTACATGATACACACGTGTAGAACAAAACAATTTGTTCTACACAAGCTCAGAATTAGAATAAGAAAAAAAAAATTGATCGTGGCTAATTTAAAAACATTGTTCAGCTGTGCAAAAAACTTCATGATAAATTATAATGTATGCGTCTTTGATAAAATGTTTGCAGTAGACCCGGAAGTTTATGCATCGCCTTTTATTAATAGCATTAAATTCATCAGACGGGTGAACAGGATTTATCGCGACCTTCGTACTCACTGTCTATTCTTAGTTATTGATTATTTAAAATATTTAAATAAAACATACGTGCTTCGAGACTCAGTAGTATTTGTAGTAAAGTAGCAAAGGGTTAGTTGGTATTTCGCAACTATGGTATTTATTACATTTTACATATTGTGAAGATTCTGCGGAAAGCCCACTCAGACTTCTTCGTTACATATATTCTATGCACAGGTAACAAGAGTAGGTGTTATTGGCTACATTCAAACATATACTTACATATCAATGAGCCATAAAAGTGTTACAAACATCTAGTACATACTCGAGAATTTATACCTTTCTGGTTATTCTACTTACACATTTCTTGTTATTCAATTGTCTTACAGTAATTTTAACGTAAAATGATTAGTGTACCCACTACTTAGATCAATTTGAAAAAATACAGTTTTATCTTCACCAATATTACTATAACTTCATATTTGCACATCTCTAGTAAATTTGTTTTTCAACTGAATATTTTCAAACTCCACAAGATGACCAGCATTTATCTTTTTATCGTAGAGGCAGGCGAGGAGGCAGGGGCAAACCAACTGGGGGAGGGGCTCTAACTCCTCAGTTTAGATAATTGAGAATGAATGTGTATACATCTATATATGCATGTAAATGCCATTCAGCCCTCCCACACAATGAATAGATTGGCGGCCCCTGCGTATACAGGTCTTTTACACTTAACGTTCTTTAATTTTTGGAGCGGGTTATATAAAACCTACCATAATTATAACTTATGTCTAATGAGCTTATAGTAATCGAATCAGAATTAATAATTTTCGTACAATACAAAAGTGTACCATCTTAAGTTAAAAGTATAGGTTCCAGAAAGATGATAAGATTCTGCCCGCTACATCGGTCGTTTCACGCTGCGGACACAAAAAGCCACTTCATAGAAGAGCGAGTGACAGGGCGTTTCAGAGTCTGATGTGATGGACATACGATGCAACGTAGCATCATAAACCACCTACAGGCATAATAGTACACGTCTATATACGTCTTTGTAACAACTTGTAATCGATTAGAAAAGTTGGTGTCGGGTGGAAGTGTTAGCCTGAGAAGTGTCTGTGTACTGACGATAATGCCTCCCTACCACACCAGGCTTAGCGTTCAATTTTTGTCGGGCTTTATGCACGAACGAGATACCGGACAATGCTTGGGAGTGTTGCAAATAAATGTTGAAAAAAACACGCCGAACGTGACTGGGAATCCCCTAATTTTTTTAGAATGATCTTCGTGTTTGCACAAAGTGATTATCAGGTCAAACTTAAAGAATACGCAGCTAATCCTCGTTACGAACATGTATATTTGTCCCGCCGACAATTTATTTCAAAATGTTGGATAGCTGTTCGAAATAAAAGTATAATAATCATCAAATAACAAATTTGGTTGATAGGAGTATTATTATAAGTTTTCGAGAATACAACGTGTTTACGCTTCATTATGAATAAAAATTTCAAGAACTCATTACTAAATTTCTAAAAAAATATTAAAAGCGTTAAAAAATAGTTAAAGTTAAAAAAAAAATTTAATAATTACAAATCAAGTGAAAAACCCGCATTATCGTATTAAGCGATTGCTAACATTGATGCTTACACAAGTCTGAAGAAATCACAATTTTAGGACCCTCCAATAGCACGTTTTTCCGAGTTAAAATTGATTCTGTCAAATAGAAGCAATAGGGTAGTGCATAGCAGCACGGCAAACAAACTTTTTACTACATTCCTTGGTATACTTTATCATTGCATTATTTTTATATCAATTTTTTTACTCATATTTGCCACAGATAAACGCAAATAGATTTCAAATTTTATCATATTTGTGATTTTGGAATTTTCATGTCAAGTAATATTATTGTTGTACTAAAACTTTTTGACAAAAAAATGTTTGTGCTCATTACCAAATCAACACAGAAAACATTGAATAATTTTCCAGGACATTTATTAGGATTTGGAAATAAAATCTGAAAAATCAATTAATTACCTAACTTTTCCCAAAATCGGCGATTTTTTACTTGTCTTAGCGACAAAACTATACGATTGGCGACTAGCGAATTTTTTGGCTATTTTTCAGAGATACATTGCCGGCTTTAGCGATATGTATGAATATTGCAGAGGCTTATGATTAATAATTCATTAGCAATAAGACAGTTAAATGCGGATCAAAACAAGTGTAATTAGTACTTTTTCAAGGTTGTTGTCTCCCAATATATAGGTATACATAGGAAAAAATATATCCTCCGAAAAATAGTGTGTAATACTCGTAGATATACAAGGAAAATCGTAGATTTTTTGAAAATTTTTTTCTTATTTATTGATGAACGTCTTTTATTGCTTAAAATTGACACGCAAGCTTTCCCTATAAAAAATTATTTACGTACTCAACGATATTATCTCTTGTAACAACGAATATCCGCAAAACAGTTTGTACGAAGCTGTTTGTTCACATGGGAGGGTAGCTCGGGTCTGCTCGGGTCGCTCTGGGGAAAAACGAGTGTTCAGCTTCAAAACCCAGAGCGATCCGAGCAGCTCCGACTTTCCCCGTATACGCTAAGCCAAAAAGATCTACTGTTATGTCTCTCTCGCAGTCTCGCATCTTTTAAGCTGCTTTCATACGAAATTATATCCAATGGGGTGCTGTGCCGTCAGCCAAAGTACAAGTCGGTTTACAAGATGGATTTGCAACACATGATCAGGTGGCAAGAGTTGTATGTGTCCAGTAAACAAATTCCAAGATTTCTGAAAGACGTGTAGATCTCCTCCAAGATTTCTGAAAGACGTGTAGATCTCCTTATGTCTAGCGAATATCTTTCAAAAAACTTTCTCAAAAATTACGCACTCTAGGGGCCGAATTCACAAAATTTGTGAGCTTAGAACATTGCTTAGCAGCTTAGCGTAGTCGATGTTTTCAGTTTATGTAGTAGTTGAGCAGATAGTGTCTGTAAGATGAAAACATTTTAAGAACAATACGTTAGTATTATGCTACAATTTTAATGACACTAACTGCTAAATTACCACGCATACTAAAAATATCGACTATGATTAACTGCTAAGCAATGTCATAAGAAGCTCAAAAATTTTGTGAATTCGGTCCCTGCAGGATACTAGGATAGTTGTTACGTTGTGTGGAAGCAACCTTATGGTATTTTACTGCTGGTTCACGTAGCATTGTTGCGAACCACGCTGTATGCATTTAGGAAAACGTGAAGTGAACTTTTACTTTTAGCGATTTCTGTAACGATTCGGTGACACCTGTTGGTGACTTTCGGCGACTTTTGGCCCATCCACTGGCGACAGTGGACGTAATTAATCTGGCAACTCTATTAATAATACATCGATAAAAATTTCCGTTTACTTTACTCACAAGATGTATGTTTTCCATGTAACCCGTTCTCTTCTTTCTCCGACACCGATCATCTCTTGGTCACTCTCGTACCGCAAATATAAGGGACGAATATCTACATTGTATGCCTATCATCAAGGACAGACAAAGCTAAGTAATACACAACTAAATGAAAAACCAAAGGAATGGTTTAAAAAAATATGATTATTTTTTATTATCTTCATACAAGAACAGCGAATGGATTACAAAAAAAGAGCATGACTTATATATTAATTCAAATATATTCCCCTAGCTGGCTGAGCAAGAAATACCCTGCAATTCTGACACTTCTTTGCGTTGGCAGCTTGCATGGCTACTTTTCTTGCGCATTCTTCACATACACACATGTGGCCACATTCCAGTGCATGGGTTGCTGTCCGGGTGAGACAAGCAGAACATTTCCTTTTGGATAGAACAAAGGGGCATTAGTATAATTAAAAATACTTTTTTTATACATATAATATGTTTGATGATGACATAATTATTTGCATCAAATTGTTATTATTATTTTCGTTTTTATTTATAGATGATAATTTACTACAAGCGGTTCTATGCGAATCCTATCACGTTTATTTACATGTACGATTCCACTAACTTTTCATTTAATTGTTTATACACGAAAGTCACACTAAATGGATTAATTAGACTAGCCACGGAGGTTGTGAAAATACTAGAGGTGAAAACGCGAGCTAATACTGCAGTTTCTAAGCATGTATATTTACTAATAATGTTGAATACACAAACAATTACGATAGTAGGAAGGTTCTATTAAAATTTTGTTTTATTGCATGCTTATGACATTTTCCCGCGCAAATTTGTTCTGCTACATTCCGGAATATTATCTCAGAAACATTAAAAACGCGTAAAAAAATTGATTCCAACGCGATCTATTTTATGCGCAATTTCAACGTCGCAATCACACTTTTGTACGAACATTCAGATTTTAAATTGATTTTCCCCGGAAACCCAGCTGTGTAAGTTATCATTCCAGAATATAGAAAAGAAGAAAATAAGAAATAGAGGTTAAGAAATTAATAGTGAGGGACATCAGCAGCGAAGTTTAACAAAAGATCCAGAGGTCAAAAGATGAATCTGGTAGGTGCTTAACGCATCAAGGCGAAGCTTAGAATATTGAGTAGTTAAGGTCAAATAGAAGGAGAGAAATACGTTCTGGTCCGATATTGGACCTATGAGCAGAGGGAATTTCACTCATAGGCTTTTTCCTAAGCCCTGCCAAAAGTGGTAGGACCACCAGCGACTTCATCTGATAAAGCAGGCCCATATGTTAGGCCCTCCGAATAGGTGTTGCCGACGATTCTATCGGCCCGAACTATAAGGCTGCTGACTCCCACGATGGGGATTCGCTGTTTGTCGCTGTCAGCGAAAAGTCATCACTGAGCGCTGCGAGACGGTTACGACGACGACTCCTCCATAGAAGGATTGACCCCCAGATCCAAGATATCATCGGGATAAAATTCCGTTGGTCACATTAAAATCGGAAAGGAACGTTTTTTTCGGTGACATGGATACTGTTCCAACGAAAACGCTCAAGTGA
The DNA here is from genome assembly GCA_030522625.1 of Copidosoma aretas. NCBI lineage: Eukaryota > Metazoa > Arthropoda > Insecta > Hymenoptera > Encyrtidae > Copidosoma > Copidosoma aretas. Next base: position 6,888 of record JAPYYV010010888.1, on the reverse strand, counting down.
TATCTACTAACTATCGATGACTACAAAGATAGAAATATGGCTTGTTGATTTCAGTAGGTTCCTACATATAATTTCGTAAAGACTAACAGTATGGTTGCAACGCGTTTCGCGAAAAATATTCAAGATTGCAAATACTAAATTAGACACAAGAATTAATGAGGCGAGATCTTCTGTTATAATTACATTCGATCTTTAAAAAGTATTTAATGATTTTAGCATTGTCTGTTTGAGAGTGGCGATACGTATGTTCGAGCATACAGAATTGGTCTCCCCAGCTTCAACCCAGTTATAATCTTAACAAAACAACTTCAAACTACGAAAAGTAAGAACCATCCAGAAAAATGAACAAAACTGTAATACAACACTAACATGCACATTTAGAGACACGAGAAAAAATTGAAAAACATGCCAGATGAGTGCTACTTACAAAAACCACCAGTTCATCGCAATTTAATGCAGAATGTAGGAAACGCAACTAACATTGCGTGTTGCATACTATCAATACCAAGTTTTATAACACGGTTGAGTTACTTCATTGATAGCAAGTGCATGGACAGATTAACTAACTGTCATACACATTTTATTTTGTCAAACCAATTTTTAGAGCAACACTTAATACAGAAAAATCAGTATGTTTCACCGTTTAAGGCTAAAATAAAAGCCATTTCCTGTACACAATGAAAGAAATATTGAGTACTTAAATAAGGCACACAAATTTTTAATGTCGAATCAGCTTTTATTACTTTATTTTGAATCGCGGGTTTTCGGGCAATCAGAATTAATGTTCAATCTTTGAAACCGTTACGAAAAAAAAATCACAGTAATACACCTGACAAATACTGAATCATAACACTTAACAATTTAAAAAAAATAAAGTAGTCAGAAAATAGTGAATATAAATAGTGCTCTATTTCCCCTTAACGTTGGTATTACTTCGTTACAACAAGTGCAGTCTGAGATGCACGCGGGTTCTGGTAGTGGGCTTCTCTGGCATTCGATCATTCAGAAAAACCTCTACTGTCCCCACAACGTTGGTGCTGATGACAACGACTCGAGCAGCAAGAAACGCTCACGGGTACTGCAGTGCGACTGATCATACTGCAATGCTTCGACTGGCAACAGCTAATACTGTTTTCCGATAGCTTCTATAATTGTCACTGAACAGTATATATCAAAATGTAGGTTACGTCCAAGTTATGTAACAGTTGAAACAAGTAGAAAATGAGACAAAAGTGTAATGTAACTAAAGTATGCACAATTCTAAACGCGAGATCTCATTTATTACCATGATGGATAGAACAAGAAAGCAACCCTTATGCTAATTGCATATTGATGGTGAATGAAAGAGACGCAAAACATGTAGCAAGCTGCACATTACAATCATAGCTAATTACAAAAAAAGTCACACTATACGTATCAGGTGCATCAACAGGTACAAGAACGGCGGTGCGTATTTTAATTGTTTAATCAAATAATTTACCGATAATTAATAAAACCAGCTCGATAAGTATTTTTTACCACACTCTGCAAATTCTTTGAGAGCGTCTATAAGGGGCAAACATTTTAACTGTCACGACAGTTTATTCTTTCTCAATTTGACTTGCAGGTTCTCGAGCAATCAGTATTCATGTTCAATGTTTGAAACCGTTACGAAATTTTAGAATAATACCTGACAAATACTGAATCATAACACTTAACATTAAAAAAATGAAGTAGTCGGAAAAAAGTGACGATAAATAGGGCTCTATTTCCCCTCAACGTTGGTATTACTTTGTAACAACAGGTGCAGTCTGAGATGCACGCGGGTTCTGATAGTAGGCTTCTCTGGAATTCGATCAGTCAGAAAAACCTCTACTGTCCCAACAACGTTTGTGCTGATGACAACGACTTGAGCAGCAAGAAACGCTCGCGGGTACTGTAGTGCGACTGATCATACTGCAAAGCTTCGACTAACCATAGCTAATACTTTAAATGTAAAGCGGCTCACTTTTTAAACGGACTTACATATAAAGCTGCATCCAGATGTAGCTTCAATTACAAAGAACACTGCTCGTATTCTAACAGTTCATACGGGTAAGGAGAATTTAATCGTATACTAGATACAACTTGAATATATTCTGAGGTTACTACACTGACGGCCGATACGGGATTGCACAATTTGATTGTTTTGGGAATCAAGTACTTTTCTATTCCGTCGTTTTGATATAAATAACTATTTATCTTCTTTTATATCAATGGCGTGATTAAATGGAGACACAAAAACAATAATAAGAATAATATGAAACATACAAAGACAAGCCCTTTGTTACTCTATCTGTGTGTTTTAAGGTGGATTATCCGTTTCAAGACGTCTTAAGAGGTTGAAATGAAAGTTTTTTATGATTAATTATTTTCAAATTTATTGATGGTTAACCTAGTTGTATGATTGAAATTCATTATTCCCGCTAGATACCATACAAAAAACTTGTCCGCGTCAAATATAATCATTAATAAATAAATAGCAAGAACTTATAAAAAGATCTGCATAAAAACCAATGTTAAAGTGAAAATTTTACAATACTTTATTTCTGAAATGAACTGGTTGACCTACCAGTTCCGAAATACAAATGAAGAGTGCAATGCTTCAACTACATGTTACAACTTTTTGTAGGTTGATATAATTTATATCATTCTGAATGATCCACCTTAAGCAACAATTTAAAATAAATTGAAAATTCATTATCATAAAATATACTAACTTGTAATTGCAACACAGTTTCAGCGTTCTTATGATTACAATAATATCACAATTTAAACTGGCATATTATTACAATACACTCATTAAAAATAAGTTAAATAAGAATTAAAATACAGACTGTCATGGTTACGACATAAAGGAACACATTTTTTTATTTTTTCAGTAATGTACGTATAAGTACGTAGGATCAGTACAGTCAGAAGACTCGTCTCTCATAACTTACTACGCAACATAGAAAATAGTGTGTGTGTAAGGCTTAAGTGGTTTTAAGTAACATTCAATGATTAAACTATAAAGTACACGTAATACAAGATTCATAAAACTATTTTTTAGGTGGATACTTTGTCAAAAAATTCTCAACAAATGTGAAATTACTTTCGACTGTCTCCGTGTTTCGGAAATAGCAGCGTCAATGCCACAGCTTGATTAATACATACACCAGTATGTTAGTCTTTTACATACCGCAGTGCCTAATGAACTATTTTATTTTCGATGCTGGAATTATGCTTATTTTCTTACGTTACTAGCAGCAGTGCCAAAAGTTGCGCTTTTGTGCAACGCTGGTTGGACAGAGCCTACAGGCCAAGAGTGTCAACACGCGTACTTACGTAAATGTATTATATTTTCACCGTTGTAGGTGTGTCTTTATTAAGGAGAGGTTTTTGTATTACCCAAACATTTCATAATATTTGACCGTTGAGAAATAAAGACGGTTAAAACATTAGAAGTAAAGCGAGTACAGAGTAAAATAGGCAATGTTAACTGTGACCCACGTGTAGATCAATAGAGTTTGATCACATGTACGTTCCTGATTGACCTATCTTTTTTACACTCTTTGCGCTTGCATTACGGTTAATTAATGGCCAGTTGTAATTTTACACAGCTCAAACACTGTTGCTTACGTGACTAGGGCCAATCTTTTACCTCTTCAAAACACATCTATAACGATTAAAATAGTACTCCAGCCAGTGTTGCAAAAATGCACCGCTTCCGGCGCAGTTTTCATTCTCATAGCGAAAAGGTAATTAACATTTCATTTTAATACATATATGTTATCACCATTTTCTGCAGCTTCCGGAATACCACTTAGCTCGCGATTCTGTCTCTGATCAACGGGATTTAGATTTATCAGTATTCCATTTCCTGAATTATTACTTGCAATGGAAATAAATCAGTACGTTATTGTTTATCAATCATGTATTGATTTTCTGTGATGTATTTACTTAATAAATTCACTGACAAATTATTTTATTTTGGAGTAAAAGTACATTTTTGATCGATGTGACTTCTCTCTAGAGAGATACATAGTTACAATGTCAATTACCTGTCGCAACTGGCTCGATCACATCAAGTAAATTATCTTCGACCTCACTGCCGCTGTAAGGTATGCCGTACTCGTTACGGTACGTCTCACGTAACATGGCACTTTCTGCATCACTTGATGGTTCTCCATCCGTGTCATTATCACTTTCAATGTCGATAATTATACTGTTCTCAGGTACATCTTCGACTTCTGCTTCAATGATGTCATCACCAAGGCTGGAGTGACGTCCTGCAGACGATGCTTGATCACTTCTAATTGGTTCGCCATCGATGCTATTTTGATCAGCGTTATCATTGTCTTCGTCTAATCTCTCCTCGGCGTTTTGAGGCCTCGGAATCTCATGATTCACGTCAACCGGTAGCTACTGCTGCATTTGCTCATTATTTACGTGATTTACTGCTACATTTCGTATTTCTTGCATGGCAGCATCCACATGGTCTTGGTCTTGTTCCAAGTCGTTACCTAGAGGTATTTCCTCCTCTAAGTGTGCTGGATTATGCAGTACTATAATAGGCTGCTGTTGCTGATTATGGATCACATGGTCTTGTTGCCGATGCTCAACAGCTGGAGGCTGTGGGAAATCTTCTTCATCTATAACTAAAACATCTTTTTAAAAATATGAATAGATTTTTTCGTTTTTTAATCACTTTCAATTTCTTCTGTACAATTTATAACGTACCCAAATTCTCCCGATTTCTTCCACGACCACGTCCACGTACACGTCTTCGACCGCATCCACGTTCATCTCTTTCGCCTTGTCCTCTCCCTTGAACTTGTCCGCGTGCAGGGCCTTGTCCTCGAAGTTGTTCCCGACCTCGTGCACGACCTCGACCACGTCTTTGGCGTCGACCTCTAAATCGGTGATCTCCTACACGTTCTGCAAGGGGTACTTCTTCAGCCTCTTCGTCATGGTCAGCTGGGCGTGTGAGCATTGCAGCTCTTATACGGGCCACACGATCATCATCGATGTTTTTTGCGATAGCTCCTTTATTCTCAAAGAAACCGCCTGCAATATCCGGGTAGACAGAGTTAAATAATAAAATATACACTCCAAAAGACAGAGAATACATTTCATTGCATGTAATATTTGTATCAATTTTTTGCCTTTATGGTGCATGTGTTGAAAAACGAAGCAGTTAATCCCCCCCCTTCTCATGAATTGATCGATCAAAGTCAGGTGGCATGTCCATTGATTGTTGTCTAGCAGCTCGCCAGCTTTAATGCATAGTCTGTCGAGCAGGCTGCTTATAACAGACCAACAGACCACCCTATTTGCCTGACTTAATATGAGGTGCTCCGTAAGATTTGTATGAAGGATTTTGTATGTTACAGAAACAATGGTCTTAATTCAACATTACCTTCACCTGGATCTCGAACGAAAACTTCTTGCAACTGTGCAACAAATAACTCAGCCTCCTTCATCTTATCATTTAAATGTATTACTTGATATGCAGCCAACTGCTTTTCGAAAGGTACTACAAATGCAAAAGAAAGCATCAATTTTGTACCATACGTCATTCAAATACATACGTACATCGAGAATGGTACTGAAATCTTCTCATTGCTACTAATGTCGATAAACATAGCGCTACACTGATTCTGTAAAATGAAGTGAAAGAGAAACTCGATATTCCGATACAGTAAATAAATTATGTGCTGGCCTATCTACGTTAAATGTAGTGTTGAATCCAAATATTAAAATTTTTTAAACAGTTGAAAACTCTACCAGATAATTCAACACGTACATTTGAAATCAGTTTTATTTGATAATAATATTTGAAGTTCAGTACAGCACAGCATTATTATTTAAAAAATTCTTTTTACTTGCAAAACTACTTAAAGCCTCTTTAATTTAATTAGTAAACTAAGAAACTTACCTTCCGTTTTTCACACGAACTTGCAGATTCAAAACAGCATGATCATTTTAATCATTAAGTTCGTCTTGGTAATCACCAAGAAATAAACCATTTTTGACTTGATCTCAATTGATACTTGAATCGATCATGATTTCTAATAAATGTCCTAAAAAAAAATTTTGCTTATAATAGTAGTAGAATTTTGTGCTTTAAGAGTTGCATGAATAAGGAGCACAACCAGTTTTGATTATTAGAAAACTGTATGAGCGCACTTGTTTGGTCAATCAGGTGAATCATAGAAAAGTACAACATTGTCGATTTATCAATTCAAGTGTAATGAGTTACTCATAATGATTTCGATGCATCATCCTATGAAAAATTTCACAGAGATCGGTTGTTCTGACTGCTAATGCGTAGATAGAAAAAATTGGAGCCAGAGGTTCCCATGTTCTTTGCAAGTAACGGATGAATCGTTGCACTCTATCGTACATATCTGCATGCCTTGGAGCTTTTCTACTTACCTCAGCCATATTTTCGATACAAGTTATGCCAAGTGGGATCAGTTCGTGCGAAAAAAAGGGTAATGCTAGTGCAGATTCCAGCAAATCTACGTATAGGCCTTCAGGAATTTTCAAAGTATTGCACCAATACTTGATGAGACACTAAGAAAATCATTCAAAATGTTAAGATATTTTCAATAAAGATAGATACGAATCAACAGTGATGCTGCATTGTGAAGATACGATCGACACTTAGTTTTTAACTTACAACAAAGTGAACACTATTAAGGTAAAAATCGAGGAAGCTTTTCTACGACTGTTATCAAAAATCATGTTTGATAATAATTATCAGTAGTGATGTTATATTGAGTAATCAGTCACTGCGCTTACCTTAGATAACCAGATGATTTTGAAACAATCTAAACCATCGATTGATTAGTATCGATACGTCATATTTTTGGTACAAGATCT
>JAPYYV010010887.1:0-25137 GCA_030522625.1 Copidosoma aretas | reverse complement strand
TCTCTCTCTCTCTCTCTCTCTCTCTCTCTCTCTCTCTCTCTCTCTCTCTCTCTCTCTCTCTCTCTCTCTCTCTCTCTCTCTCTCTCTCTCTCTCTCTTAAAGAGTGACAAGTATGCGGGTGGAGAAAGATTATGAGGACAAAGGGTACCTATATATATATGCATGTGTACTTGCGTATTTTGTTTCGATTCAATGGAATACGGCATTTAAAGTTCGTCCTGTATAAAAAGAGAAAAGTAAGACTTATACGTTAAATACATCATTAATTAATTCCTAATTTATTTTCAGAACTATGTAAATGGGATGATTGGATCATTGGAATTCAAAATCAGATATCGAAACAGCTGAATCACCTTGCATTCCCCAAATTACTCACACAGCTTGTTTATCGCGTATTTTACCATTATTCCTTTGACACCCAATCTTTTTCATTTTCATCAATTTCCCACTATCACAAAACCTTGCTGAATGTTTGAACTTTTTAAAATAAAGAAGTTTACACGCAATAACTTGTTTTAGGTCTAAAACCCACCGTACGATTTGAGATCGATATATCACTAAAACAGAAAATCGAAACAATAATATTGTTACAGAATCAACGAATAAGCAAATGTCCTTGTAAAAACTTACCCTACTCCCAAAAATCCGTCTCACCTGGCAGATGAAATTAAAACCAACAGCACCCTTCTCAACCTCACACCACATACCACAACAACGACTACCCGACACGCACGACAGGGGGCGGAGGAGGAGGCGTGGCGCGCGCGGGGGGGCGGCCGGTGGGGGGGGGGGGGCGAGGGGGGGGGGGTCAATTTCCGACCCCGTGCATTATACGTACATTGCAGAGTCCAGTCATTCGTGCACAGGAACCTTGTCGAGTTCCGCACAGGAAAACACCTCTCGATACGCGGGAGCGTGTCTCTTGGGAGAGTCAGAAGCTATGTTTGCTTGTGGCGCGAGTGAGTGGTAAAGTAGGGGAGGGGTAGCGGTTATTTGCTGTGGTTCTTGCGGGGAGGCTAATGGTGGCGTGGTGCATGCCGTATGTATATACACCATTGCGTTTTTCAGATATAGTCTGGTCTGGTGTTGAATTCGAGGGACACTGAGCATACTTTGGAGTCTCGCTAAGGATTTCAGGGTGATTTTCGGAGACTTCAATTATTGTAAAATCTTTCGGCTTACTCCGTGAGGTCGTTCCAACTTTTCAGTATGTTTATCGAGAGATTTCAACTAGGAGTTCAAAGAAACTCTGACGACTACAAATGTCTTTTCAAGGGCTACGCACTTCGAAATCTCGTTGAGAATTCCAAAGTAATTACAAGACTTCTCAAGATTCCCCAAGGTAGGCTCCTATTTGATGTCCCTATACATATGGGGAAACAAACTTCATAGCCAACCAATATAATATGTGCACCCGACTATGCTAAAATTACCATGCAAGCGACATAATGACTTCAAATCTAACATGCAGAATATTATCAGTACGTGTCGGCGAATGGTCGAAACGAAACATGCGCATGCTTGTATACCGAGAGCCAAGTGTTTTCGAACGACACCGACGCGGTGTGATGGCGATGACAGTAATAAACGCCGGTCCTGCCGGACGACGACGAGGATTGGCACGTCCGCGCGAATGCGCTGTCAGTGGAAGCGCCGAGTTTGCTTATCTTTTCGAACGCGCCCTCCTCCCGCTCCCGTCGCCGAGAATATTTATGGATTCGCGAACGCCGGCACGTTTTTCACCATTCACACGCGCACACGTAGAGGGCAAAAATACGACGGTAGTTTGACTTTGGGAGATGCTCGTACCTACACGCGGAAAGTCGAAAACTTTGGCTTTGGAAAATATTGATTCAAGTCGAGGAGGAGGAGGAGGAGGAGGAGGCGCGGAAGAAGGAGGTCTTCGGTATCGGAGGGTCGGCTCATTTGTAATGCTAATTGCCAATTTGCTCCGCGGGCACGGGACGAGCGCAGGGGGTTGTCTTTCCTTTGCTCGAAGCACTTTCGTGGCTTATCAATATTTGTAAGTCGTTAGCCTTGTTTTTGACAGGCCGAAAATAGATCGAGCACGATGAGAATAGACACGAAATGAAACTACGATTGCCCCAAATATGGTTTCACTTCCCGGGGGCTATACGGTCCATGAAACGATTTGGAAGAAATCAATGGGAAATCAACTGAAATCTTTATTAATGTACGTAAATAGAGGTCTTATAAGATGCTATCTATATTCAAACAGATTGTAAATCAGCAATTTATGTCATCGTACTCGCTAAGCATAAAATTTTTACCAAGGTAGCCAATGAAATCATCATGAAATCATTTTGGAATCATTGAAATTTTTTGGAAATCCGAAATCATTCAATTCTATAACATAATAGTTGAATTTACTTCCTATGTAGCTATAAGACATGAATCGATAGAAGTGAAACCTACCGGGTTCCCGAGACCATCTCCCGAAAAAAAAGGGCGATCCTCCTCCGACTACCAGCATTTCCGTATCATCCCGAAAAAAAAGTAGTCATGAGAAAAACAGAGAGAGAGAGGGGCAGAACAAAAGAAACACACAGGGAGCGAGAAAGGGAGAGCCAACCGGAAATCCGACGAAAGAGAAAGAAAGAGAGGGAGGGAGAAAAGAGAGCAATCCACTTTAACGAAGCCCTTCCGGCGCGTCCCAAGTGCCGTATCATCCGCGCTTACGTGTCCCTTCGCACATACACACCGAGCGCGCGCACACGTGTGTTTAGGTTATACGTGTCCAGCTATTGTGCGAAATAGGATGAATTTGACGCGAACGAGACACCGATATATAGGGCGCCTGCATGTGGACCCTCGTGTGTATGTGACCAGAATGTCCGAGCGTGTGCGCATGGGTCTGTGTGATATTGCGAAACTAGAGCGGCGCCCGGATTCGTGCATACTTGTACATACGTGCAGGAAAAGAGCGATCGTTACTTTTGCAGAAAGTATATAGGGGTCGCGCGTAAATCATGCCAAACGCGCGACGGCCCGCGCCCGTGTCCTGATGACCTTGTGCCTCGAGACGTTTGGGTGTGTACAAGGTATCGAACGCGGCACTTGTTACGTAAAAGGTCGAACTTTTCGTATTCGTATAGAGAAGCATACAATACGTTTGGTTGCGTGACAGAATGATCGATCGAGTGATCGATCGGGTAAATATCGTGGTACTGAGAATTTTCTTTATCTCTTTGACTTTTTACGAGTTTTCGTTTACAGATTCGAGAGTCATATTTGAAGTTGCTTTTTATTAATTAGGTATCTAGTGATCGATAGGTTTCTGCGCAGCTCAAGAATATTTAAGGCACGTTTTTGCACCAAGCAAATGTTTGCGGTAAATTTGTCTTTTTTGTTTTATTCAAGTAAAAATTTACATACCATTATAGAAAGCACCTGTGCGTGGCAATAGAAACATAATTTGTTATCCAAAAGTTTGTTGAACTTTTGATATGGAAGCAAGATATTCCGATAAATTATTTATTCTTAAACCTTGACTAATGGAGATTTTTATTGAGAAATTCTAAATCGATGATACTCTACACATTCCAAAATACAAATATTTTTAATTTCTCGATTTTTGCCATGTGTTTATTGTACAGTTAACAAAGTGTTACTCATGTATCTCAACTGTTAGGACATACAAAATATTTAGAAAAAGTCATAGTTCACCATAAATAATACTTTCCTTAGAGTCCATAGGGAACAATAGTTAAGGAAAATAATTTTTCATTTACTCAATTCTAAAACTCTCACGAGAAAAAAAAAACTGAGAATATCCACTATATATCGAGCAAGTAAAACGAGATCAACACAACATCAGCCACCCTACCTATACCGCCCAAATTAGCTCCTGCCTGTGTAAGCCACGACCGTTTCTCTCCAGCCCATGGTCATCTCAAAATAAAAGAAAGAAAATGTGTAAAAAAAGATTTCTCGCGTAGGATTCCCTGAAATCGACACCAAACAAAGGTCACGCGCACGAGAGCACCCCAAAGGTGCTTATCGCCGGCGAAAATCTAATCTGTATCTGGCGATCCCGAGCCTCGATTAGAGCTTCCGCAAGAAGCTGCAGGAGGCCATGCAGCGTCGTGACCGAGACCCCTATACCCACAGGCATGCGTGGGTATAGCTATACCGAGCAGGTATATAGCGAATGAAAAGAGAAGAAGGTCCCCCCGCATACCTGCGGTGTCGCCCCTGCTCCTACAGTTGGTTTCGTTTACTCCTCTATGTAATATGGATGATGGGCTTTGAGAAAAGATCTCGAACGAGACTGTCGTAATAGATACTTTTTTTTTCATCCCCGGCAAACTTGTACGTATACAGTTTAATGGCAGAGGTTGGATTTCTCACATTTGAATGCACAGAAGAAGAAACATTCGATAGCAAACCAATGGGACGGAAAGATGTGCGCGCTATTGTGGGGTGACGGGAACGGGGCATGAATTTGAGCGTCTGTATACATTCCCATCTTTTCTTCATTCGGTAAATGAGAATTTAAAAAAAGACACATATGCGGGATGTCGAATTTTACGTGTAATACGGTCTGCGGCCGTGAGAATCGGTGAAAGAAGCCCGTGTATGAACACCACGAGGTCCGGGATCGGACACGTGTGGAAAGACGATTCGTCGCTCTGCAGTTTACATACACGCGCGTACACCTTATACCTGAAATGAAGAGCGCCAGGTGCCATCGGGGAACTGGAAATACAACTTTTTATGTATCAACCGTGTCTGTGCTGGGCATATGTCTATCGATCCGTTTTTAAAGAAGCCCCGATATTCTTAGCATTGTAGTTATTAGGGTGTTTGTTGGGTTTGACAGAGGAACAACGGATCTTCATAAAAATAATAATTTACAATGAATGTTTGACACTAATAATAGTGAGTTGTGTGAAATGGATGCACTAATAAAAAGTTTTAGTAGTCGGGTTTCACATTGCTAACTGTCTTCAGTAAAAGGTTATAGGTTATGTTAACGCATCGTTTCCAGCATTTCAAACTCTTACTACGATGGGACGAATTTTTATAAATTATCAAAATAATTTTATTAGTTGCTATCATAAGCAAGGTTGTTGGATTCACTAGCAACCATAGTTATCATTTCGTTACACTAGAGACTCCGCAATTACGATGACAGATTTTTCTCAGGTAGCTGAGTCACTTTTTGATCAATTACGATTAGCTATAGATTGTTATTTACATATCCAAAACTAAACTAATATCAAAATGAACCAAATTTACTCCATGTCACATTTTTTTTGCACATCATTGTCCTCATGCAAAAAATAATTTTAAAAATTTAACACCAAAACTTTGACACAATACCACAGTCACCCGATCGTGTTACAATAAACTGAAAGTCCACACCCACCGACTCCTAATAAGAAGGTTATCGAAAAACATTAGACTTTTTTCACATAAACAAAAAATAAAAAAATGACGTGGATAGAGTACATCAAAGTTCAGGAGTCGGGGTAATATATACGTCATGGGGTTAATATATTTTTTATGTCCCTGATATAACGTCCTAAGCCCCTACTCCTGGATTTTCATGTGCTCTATCATGGTCATTTTTTGTCAACGTAAAAAAAGAAAAAATACGAGGCCAATATTTTTTGATAATCTATTTGACGGACAAAATCGAATTTTTCGGATTTTGAGGATACCAAACCAGGTATAAAAAAATTTCTAATGGATTGTCTCTATTACAGTATCCGCTCCCTAAACTTCTAACGAATGGCAACACCTCATTCCAGGGTACACATTACCCCACATTTACTTTTCCAACACCACTTGGCGATCTGTCAACTATCAACAAGAACCAACCCGATTCCAATACAACTCAATTTCTGAAAAAATCCTTTTTCCCAAAAAAACCACACCACATTTTCCCGACACGACACCTCCTCCCCGAGAACTGCGTCCGTCGTCCGATCCCCTGCACTACGGCCAAAGAGACCAAGAGAGATCGAGCGCGCACACACGCTATTCAATCTCCTCCAGCAGGGGCCGACACTTTCAATTGTCGATTACACCTCTCCCGGACTGCTGCAGTATAGAGGGGGACCGCAATCGACGCTCGCAACCGCAGGAGAGGACTGCTCGAGTATACGCGTGTCCCTCTCTGGCAAAGCTTGCCTACTCTCATCCCCAGAGAGAGAGAGAGAGAGAGAGAGAGAGGCTAAGTGATCTATCGAACTCCTCTCTAAGCGTCTAAGAGGAGGGGGAAAGGGAGGGTAATCCAATTACGGCTTAAGGTGGCCGATGACGAGGATCGCCTACCCATAGCTCAGCTTGGCTCTTCTCTCTCGGTACGTTTATAAGAAGCTAGAGCTCGGGAGAGACGCTAAGCTAGGATTGCTTTTGGATTTTCCGAGAGAATGTGTTGGGGTTGGGGGTGTAGAAGAAGAGGGTGTTATCCGAGTCCTTAATGGAGATCGAGAGACGCGGGAATTCGAGGGAAGGATTGGTCCGCGGGGCTGATGCTTCTCGTTTTCTTCGCTTTTTGAGGGTTCGTGGATTGAATATCAATCGCTCGTTTAAAGGTTGATTGTAGTGCAGTGATGAATGTAAGACGTTTCACAAAAATTTGGTTTCGTGCCAAATCTTTTGTTTGCAAGTATCGTAAACTGTTGTCAATGCTTTATTCTGATTCAGGCCGGCATATTCGTGGTTATACTAGTTTTTTATTATTAGTAATATACTATTTTTACAGTTTTCGAAAAACTGATGTTCATAAACATGGGATTTCTAAGAGTAGTCATAGATCTTGTATCTAAAGTTGCCAGCTTGTTTGGACCCCGAATAACTTCGAAAAATTCCAAACACCAAAGTAATGAATCAGAACAAACATTATCCCTGCTCTGTGTACAATTATTTTTCTACTGCGACGAATCATACCATAACATACAACCAAACTCATACTTAGTTTCTCCTAAACGCTTTCCCGTTGCTTCTACATTATATTCAACTCCACTGCGAAACCTCAATCCAATTTTTAAATTCACTTTTTAAAATGCAACCGATGCAAAAGAAAAACTATAAAGCTCAAAAGAGGAGGACACTTTGCGGTACAATTTCGTTAGGCAAAATTTCCGTTCTCCTCTATTTTCCCTCTCCCGCGATCCATTAGCTTCTCTATTGCACGCGAAAATAAAATTCCCGAGCGACACAAACCACGAGCAGCTGCTAAAAAGGCCACTTTCATTATAGGCTCTTTGATCACGCCAAATAAAAACATGATCGGTTGCACAACTCAATAACGTACGCTATTATTTTTCACACCCGCGCGTTCGATCGGAGAGAGGACACCGGTGCACTGTGGAGCAGGGAAAAAAGGCTCCTCTAAGTGGACCCCAATTCAATGTAATAACAACGTAGTTTAATCACCGCACTTATCCACGATGAAGACAACAACGCACGCCCACGATTTCTAAGAAACGCATCAGGTCGCTCAATTTTCCCATGTACCACGGCCGGACTGCTGCTCCTCTCTCATTAATCGACAAGGCTGACCTCGAACTTTACGTCGCATCGCCCTCGATTGCTGCGGACGATCGGCCGATCAGAGATAATTGTGCTCTCTTTTTGCAATCAATGAGAAACTAAGTCTTGCTTGACCTGCGAAGGTCCAGGTTGGAAGCATCGAACATGCGCGTGGGCCAGTTACAGTAAGACCAAACGTGCCTTCATACCCCGTCGCACCTAATCCGCGGGAGGACGACAATCGAGCGCCGAATTAGCCAGGAATAGTGCGCTAGTGTGTTTCAGAGAAATCGCAAAGGACGCCGGGGGTTTGTCGCCAGAGCACGCGAACAATCCTCCAGCCAGGAAGCATCGGGTAGGGTCTCCGTGTCCGCGTAACTTTGGGATTACAGGGCGAGGAAACTGCGCCATCGCTGGCTCTCTTCTCTCTCCTCTGGTCTGACGACGACGACGGCATCGTTTAGATAGTCGAGCGTGCTGGTTGCAGCTGCACGGGGAGGGCAATCCGTGTGACGACGACGACGGCGACGAGATGTACAGAGGAGAGGGTGGGCACTGCAGTTCTGACGGGAGGCTGCAATTTGCCGGGGCCGCTGCTTGAGAGATTTGAGCCAGAGGCTTTGGTGCGCTGTTGTGAGCGGGATGGGGTTGTTGGTTGCAGGTGTGCGGATTGAGGTGTGATGTGGGCTTTTCTTTCGATTAGATGGGATGATGCCTTTGTTGCGGAAAGGATTGTTCGAGGTGTTTTGGAGAGGCATTAATTTTGGAGACAGCTTCGTGGGGTAAGAGATTGTGGTGAGTGTGGTTGTTTCTTGTTGTTGTGGCGATAGTCATTGTAAGCTTATGCATGTCACGTGGATATGATGGTGAATGTTAGTAATGTTTAGATGAAGATCAAAGAAAGTAGATAAGAGTCTAAAGGCTTGGTAGCAGCACGTAACATGTGTGATTGTTCTTCATAATTTTGGTGGAGGGTTAAGATGAAGTAAATGTATCAGTATTTCTATGTGGTGGACATGTCAATGAAGATCTGAGGGCTAGATAGGGGCTGGTGAAAAGTATTATTCTTCATCATCGTGGTAATAGTTCATTTGAAGATCATGCATTGTTACATGGGTATTATAAATATTAGAGATTGTAAGGTACATATCGAAGAAAAGGATTCAGGAGTTTGTTAATGGCTTATAACATGCATGGTTATAAGGTACACTAGGACTGTTCAGGTAGATATACTTCGAAGGAAAGAATCAAGGAGTTGATAGTGACTTATAACAAGACTGACTATTCTTTATTATTGTAACGTCAGTGTACTTAAAAACATTCGATTCATATTAGTAACGTTTATATTTAGATCTAATGTAGTGGTTAAAGAACTCAGGGGTTTGTAGTCGTCCGTAACAAGTAGATTTATTGAATGGCTTCGAATAAGACTTTACAAATAGCTTCTACTCAACCACACACTCATCCTAATACAATCCATCACCATTTTAATTGTACATTACCATGCACTTTACAAACAGTAAAAACATAACTACAAAACTAGTTTACTCCGCAAATAAAGAATTTCTCAATTCGCTTTTTCTTATCCCTCCCCTGTAGTTAACAAAAAACATATATTACACGTTTGGACACACAAGCGTAGCTCGAGACAAAAACACAGAATGACTCGAGGCAGGAGAAGCCACGAGCGTCTTCTTCGCCCCGGAGCGTTGAAATTGGCTTTTATTTAATAATCGCCCGACATACCGTGAGCCACCTTATTATACCTATACCAGGAACCATCCCATGCAGCCCGGACATAGCAGTATAGCAAGCAAAAAATCTCACCAGCACGGCACTGTTATTATTACACCCGATGTCGCAAACGCGGCTGCTGGAAGAGGACGTGATTTTTAAAACATACCCTTGTGTCTTGTATCACTTTTTTTTATCTTCAATAAGTATGGATTACGCAGTTACAAATCTTTTTTTTTGTTGATGTTCAAATTGTTAGAAGTACAGAATGATGTTAAAGAACGCATAGATCCATTGCAAGTACAAGTAGACGGTTTACGTTCTATAATATCGACAACCAAGGGTTACCTTGCTCGAGTAATTATTAATTATTACCTCTCGTGCAGAATCCACCGCGTCAGAGGATTTCGCGTTTTCGCTCTATTTACATTTTACAAAAGGCCGTGCAGAGCAGTGGGTGGAACAGTGGAAGTACAGCAGTGGGCTTCAGTTGGAGTATAGTAGTTTCCCGGGCAAATGTTTGGCCAGGTGAAATTTTCAAATATTAGCTCACGGCCGAGGAAGGAGGAGGGGAGGGCGAGGGTCTTTTTGCCGCGCGAAACTTGAGCCGCTCGCTCGCGCTCTATCTCCCGGGCCAAGGGAACTATTGTAAGTTTGCTCGCTGGGCGGAAGTTAAATAGTCTGGGAAGACGTGGTGAGCTGAGCTGAGAATTTGATCGTTAAAGTGACTACCTACGTACTGCTGCTGTGTGCCGTGATGTGGGTTTGATGAACGAAATAATCATCAAGAGATTAAAAACGTGTGATTTGAGGTTAGCTAATTGGTAAGCGAGGTCCTTGGAACTCAGACGCTATTTTCGGATTTTAGTCCTCCCAACAACCTCAACTACATTGTGCCAAATTTTGTACTTAAGAAGCCGTGAAAAAGACAGGTTATGTCTGCAAAATTGTTTCATCCTTCTCTAATTGATTTAAAACTCAACGTAGAAGGGCGTTTAACTCTGTAAATAGTAAAAAAGTAGATATTAGTGTTTGATATCGCGACGAAATATACAACGTACAGCTATACTCCAACCTATGTCAAATACTTCATCAATACAAAGCTTGCACTAACATCATCTTCTAGTGTTCTGAGAGTTGACCACTATCGTGTAACACAATTGTAATGCTCCGCGTTACATGCACACTAAAAAGAAGAAAAACCAAAGGAAAAGAAAGACCCTCCTGGTGTGCAGGTGGAGGCGGCGCTTTTGAGCCCCGGTCATACACGCGCAGCGTAGGAAGGGAAGCATATGCAGATGGAAAGCCCTGCTGCCGGAGAGGCATTTCTCAAAGCTCGGGGAGGCTTCCCCTCGCGCGGCAGAAGCCAAGGAAAGGAGCAGCGTGACTCCCCCCCCCCCTTCTCTCTCTCTCTCTGTGTGCGTCCACGTCTACCGTGCGATCGATCGCGACAAATTGCTTTCATGCTAATGCTCTCCCGGGGCCGGACGGTCAGTCTCGTAGATAGTGGTGGTAGTACAGCGGCGGTACCGTTTTCCTTTTCACTTTGCTCCCGTCATTGAAGTCGGCTGTGTCCCTCGCGCCTCCCCCTACACCCCCTTTTTTTCAGCGGATTAACATATAGATCGCCTTTATTCGGAGCCGAGGAGGGAAAGGAGAAGCTTTGCCGACCTTTGACGGACGTTGTGTAAGAAGCTGATGTTCTTCTTTCGCTCGGACTCACGTACGGGATGAAGTTTAAATTACATCTAGGGTGCGCGGGTTAATTTGAGCGAATGAAATCAATATGAAATCACCGAAATTTTTCTGGGAATAAAATTCAAATACGTTTGCTGAGCGAGTGAATGCTTCAAATTTTATTTGTAAAAAAGAAAAAGTACATTTTATTAGGAAACTGTACTTAGTATATCTGAAAAGAGTACTCCATTCATTTTAAAGGCCTACCGTGATTTTTTGTCCTCGACGTGTATATTTCTATTCGTTGAAATGAAATAAGTAAGTAAACTCATGTAATTCTTTATTTCAAATAATTTAGAAATCAGAATTGAGATCACACTGAATAATCATGAAATCATTTTGAAATCATTGTGGAATCGTTACATTTTTTTGGAAATCCCAAATCATTGGGACTCCTTAAGAAAGATTTTGTCTTTGGTCGGTCATCCAAACCAATACTGAGTATTTCAAGCCTCATAAAAGCTTTAGCACATTTCCCGAGACCCAAAGGAAGGGATGAGCGAAAAAAGGCAGGGGAAGGTGCACTCGGCGAGCCCCTCATTAACGTACCACGCTGTATTAAAAATAGCCGGAAGAGGTTAACCTCCCCCTACTTTGTGAAAAAAGGGAGGGGAAGAAGCCACCCCCCAAATGGGGTGAGAAAAGGGGGGGGGGAAAGAAAGGGGGCAAAAAAGGGGGGGGGGGCCGTGCTCTTTTTTTTTTTTTTTTTAAATTATTAATATCGAGTTTTGCGGACAACAGCGCGAGCCGGCAATCGCGTCGGGGCCCACTTACATATATATACACGCGAGTAGTGTGTTAATCTTCCATCCTCTTCTATCGCCTATTGAATAATATAGAAGTAATTTTACATTTTTGCTTAATAATCGGAATTTGACGTAAACTTTTTTGATATATCTCGTCTGGGAAAACCAGTCGGTACGTATTTTACATTGACGCGTTTCTCGGAAAAAAAAGTCAACACGGGAATAAAGACGTCTCGCTAATCCTAATATTTTTCAAGAACACCCGTGACAGTTTCACATTCGATTCACCGCACGTGAACTCCAATCTCGTGCTCGAAGACGCGCCGATGAAAGGAATACTGAGAAGAAAAAAAATCGACGGCGCAAACACGACAGCGCGAGCGTTAATTTCTATTTGTCGAGTGTCAAAAACGCTGCTGCACTCGTGACGCACATAAGCGCGTTTCTTTTTTTCACGCGCACGTATACATATACTCTTTTGTTATTCCTGCACCATCGAGTTTTCGGAGTCAATGTTGTCGCAGCTGCCGGTCTGGTGGTGTGTTCATTCTTTCAATATAGACTCCGAACGCTCGGTAGACTTGCTTTTTTTTCAATTAGTTAGGAGACTTCTGTTTTTCGAGTGCTCGATTAATAAAGATATCGTAAAAGAAAGTCGATCCAGAGTACACGAATGATATAACAGCCGGAATATAAGTTAAAAGTAGAAAAAAAAAGAAAAAAAAAAAAACAAGATAACTAGAACGCCAGTCTTAATAATGTCAAACAACAAGAGTGTACAGAGCCGTTCCGCACAATTGCGATTCCACGGACCACTGCTCGGTTATACACGGCTGACCTGAAAAACTCACCGCGGACATATACACGTTGGGACGTTGTTAAATCGATTCATCGGATCCTCGTGGAAGCACACGCAACGTGCATGTGTATATATATATATATACATAAAAGCTAATGCCGCAGTCACGCAACTGCAAATCGCGACCGCGTCGTTCATTCACGCTGACCTGGCATGCTTTTTGTTTTAATGGGAGTTATTTTCAAGTTTCGATTCTGGAACTGATCTTGTGCACGTGGTGCTGTTGTTGTTGTGATTTTATTTCGTTGATCCGGAATAAATTTGTTTGGCATTGGAGAAGCGCAAGTGAAAATTGTGGTGAAAATAATTATGTAACGATTGCAATCGTCAGTATACGTTTGCTAAAGATTTGTATAAAAAGTCTGTTAGGACAGTTGCATAGATTGAATAGAATAAGTAACACATGGAGTCATCGTTGCTGTGAATTCAAGGACATTACTGTTAAGACAATGGTGAACTCTAACTTGCTCTGTTTTTGTCAATGTTTTTTTCATATCAAAGAATGAAAAATATGTATAAACAACACTTACTAATGTAATAATAATCTGTCCAAACTATGACATTTCAAAAAAACGTAAACATTTATATTTTTGATGAACTTCATAGTATCTAAACTTTATATCAATGTGCCTAATGAGAATATGCCTGATCCAAGCAAATGACGTCCAAAAACTTCTAAAAAATTAGGTTTTGTCAAGTCAAGCTAACTGAGAAATGAAAAAATTAACGCAAGATTAATATTCTTGAATATTATTATAAAAAGTACGCGAACCAAACTACAAGTTTATTCGAACGGCAAACAAACTTTCTCACAAGTATGTCCTAGAAACTTACATATGACAGCAGCCGATTCGATCGGACGTATTTTCATTAGGCACTTTTACATGCATCCAAACTCCCCGCGAACTTCATCCAAACTTTGACTTTCTTTGCGCGGAAATGGAGCAAAGCATTTCTCCTCCCACGCAACATCAAAATTAGCATACGGTAAGCAAAAGTCCAAGCATAACGGAAGAAAACGACAACCCCCGATCGCCATGCGTACGGAAATTGAGCGGCATCACACCAGAAGTTCAAAAAGGGGATCGCAGGGACTCCTTCCCGGGAAAATTGCCAAAGTTCCGAGAATTAAAATTTTTCCCCGGCAATTTTCATTTTCAAACATCCTAATCCCCCCCCCACCACTCTGCAACTTCCTCCATTTTATACAACAGACAGTAGGGAAGAAAAAATATGTAGGGGCACCCCGACGCGATTACGAATCAATTTTTCGGTCCTCAAACGCGTTCGGAAGAAACTCTCCGCGTGACAAGCCCGTCAAAAGTTTCCATCCCGCGGGCCAGCGGGGTATATAGGTGGGTAACTGGGTTAAAGTCTTTCCCCGTCCCCCGGCGTCGGATGGAAATTTAAAGTCAACCCTTCCGCCGCCCCGTAAAGGAGAGGGCACGCACGTAAGGTGCTCGTTCCGACATGGGTACCGGTCTCTTTATGCACAGGCCGGCCGGCGCGCGAAGGACGCAGCGCGCGCTTGTAAAACTTTATTTATTTATTGGGGGGGGGGGGGCGGCTTCTCCTTTTTACTCCGGCGAAGAAAGTTGTCGGGCGGGAACAACGGCAACATTATTGCGCGCTTCTTCCTTTCGCCCGACCCCCTGCAAATATATATTTACGACCTTTTCCCCAGCCGCTGCATGCGCCATTGCGATGCGGATAGCGGGCTGGATTTGATTTACGGCTGGGATTCCTGGTGTTATTGTTGCGCGCATTGGCTTCGATGGAAGTGGCGTTGTGTGTGTTTTTTTGCTTTGCGATCGTGTGGGCGGGGGTGAGGAACTGTTAAGGAGAAATTTGGATGTTTAGGCTGTAATTCTGTTGATAGAGGTAATTGCAAAGGTCGTCGTGTATTGTGGGAGACTTGAGTGAAAGGTATGGTCTTGGTTGTAAAGTTGTAATGTCGGGAATAAAGAGGAAAAATACGTTAAGGTAGAATGGATAGGAGGCTTGGATTTTTTGATTATTTATTTAGAAGTGTGATATCTCATGTGGAAGTATAATGGAAATGGATGGAGAAGCTGATGATGGAGAAGATCGATGGAGAATATAGAGTGACATGAAGAGGGAAAATAAGATGTAGTGAAGATATGTTCGTAAGAAAATACAAAAAAAACAAAAAATAGATTCTTATAGGCAAATTTTAGATAAAGAAATACAACAGATGAATAAGATACAAAAACTTAGTATCTAAATTGTATCCTCACGTACAATATCCAATAAAATACCCAAGTGAATAACAACTGTTCTTCTCGAAATAAGGTAAATATGTTATTAGACAAAGCACATGCTGAATTATAAACCACCTTGAGTGGAATATTTGTCGTCTGATTGAAAATTATACTACAAAAAATTAACATACTAGCTACATGTAGTTAAGTAAGAAGAATGTAAGTTCCAACAATTAGTGAGGCTAGGATATCACAAATTGGTAATAGATGCAACACAGAAATTTAAAATAAGTATGAAAACTACTTAGGAGAAACAGTTGTATAAGGGTTGTTCAACTGTGCAGACTGAAAAAATTGTGGAAAGTTTTGACTAACATTGCTATGCCTTGCGGGCTGAAATGAAGAGGTACGTAACTGTATTGGAGATAACCTTTTTTTTTTAGATCCTTGATCCAATAAAAAAACTCAGTCAACAAAACAAACACACAAATTCAATACTCACAGCGTAACATAGCATCTCCGAGCAAACGAACCCCCTTTTTCGACTTACAATTCATCATCTGGGCTCTTTCGTTTTTATTATAAAGTCAAGCGTGCGCATACAACTGATCGCGCGCTAACCAACCTCATATCCTATTAACAGCAGCAGTAGCAGCGGCAAGAAACTCTCCACAGCAGCAGCAGCAGCAGCAGCAGCAGCAGCAGCAGCAGCCTGAAATCATGGAGCAGCTGTATGCATGTATAGTCCCCCCTTATGAATTATGCGGGAGAGTAGAAAAGCAGAGGGAGTAGGAGGAAGAACGCAGGGGGCGGCATTGAGTGGTAATTGAGGAGGTAATCGCGTTTAACCCACCGACACCACCACCACCACGCCTATCCGTCCGTCCCTCCTTCTCTCTCTCCTTGAATAATTCAAAGCCCGCCTGCAAATGAGTACCTCTTCTCCTTCTTATTTAGCTTCTTCTGCGTCGTCGTAGACGTCGTCGTCCGAGGAACAATCGATCGATGGTATAGGTGTACACGCGCTTGTCGCCCCCTACATGCAAATCTTACGCTCCATACCCGCGAGACATTATTGCTGTTGTTATTTCTAATAGCGGTTATTATTTCTTCCCCAGTTTGGTTTTTCTTTCCTTTTTTATCTAGTACAATCTTAGATAACGTCCTGCAGATTCCAAAGACAGAGCAATTGCGTAGCTCACACGCATCACGCAAGACATAAGTGCTCGTCACGTGCAATATGGTCTAATTCAAGAGTTCTACAAATGTCGGCTGTGCATCATTGTGGACGCCCTCTTTTCGTCCAATCTCTTATTCTTCTTCTTCTTCTTCTTCTTCTTCCGTGATGTATATCAGCGAAAGCAGAAATGAAGAGAAGAAAAAGAAGAGCAATAAATATGCAGTCGCTAGAGAACTAGAGGCGCAGTGCAGCCTCGTGCTGGTAAATGCTGTTAATTAGTCGAGCTGATTGCCGTTTAATCTTCTTGACGATGTTTCAGAGCGACTAGCCAGCCAATTCCTTGCTGCCTGCGTTCTTTACAACGAAAAGTCGTTTTGGTATTTTCGATGTTCCAGGGTGATGGGTTTTATTTTGTTTTTCCCATATTAGTAAGAATACACTAAGAAGTAGAAATTATTTTACTGGAATTGTAGTTTGGTGCGAGATCGTTTTCTAGAGACTTTTTACTGCCTGTGCACTAGTTTTTTCGGTTCAAAACGGTTATTTTTTGTCATTGTTACAATGATACTCACTTTTTCCGCAGTAGAAATTACTGTCCAGAATGGAAAAAGTAAAAACTACCTAGGCTACGAAATCACACCATTTTCTACTGCTGGAACGGTCATTTTTAGTGTTAAGTCATCACAGTCAAAATTATGTTGCCAAAAGTAAAAAGTCCCTAGATTCGGCCATTTTACCAAGTAAGGGCAATTATTTTTACTGTTTTGTACAGTAATCATTACTATTCAGTAAGATCAAAATTATCAAAAGTAATTAAAGATCCTCGGATGACAGAGTTCCACCAGTTTATAGTGCTAGATTTTTATCGTTAGGGCAGTAATTTATGTAATATTGCAGAATGATAGATTGCGGTAAAGTTGCCAAAAGTAAAAAGTCCCTAGATTACGGAACTCCATCAGTTTACATTGCTCACCGGTAATTATCATTATTGTATCCTCTCCTTGCACTTTTAATGATGAACCTATTTAATTTTACTCTGCAGCATACAAATCTTTACAGTGTTCAATCGTTGTAATTACTTTTATGGATGAAACAGCGATAAAATTTTGAATACTTCCATTAAATTTTGCACGGTCGAATGTCGTCTTGCTATTTATACATTTACTTGTACAAGCACGAACCAACTGTGTTGTGTAAAATGTATTGTGCGCAGTCGCTCTCTTATTTCTGTGCATTATAAGTATGCGCATACGGACAAGACAGTGAACTGTGAGGCGTAGATGCGCGGACCGAGCGGGAAGAGAGAAGAGAGGCAGAGAAACTTCCGACTAATTGTAGACACTTAAGGAATTTACCATGGCTCGCATACCAAAATCACGACGTCATGACTGGCGCGTCGTCATTTGCCTCTTCGCTGGCAGCTATTGTATCGTGCGGTTGTAGCGGGTCTAGCATTTTCTTTACGAGATTTTTATGACGTCTAGGAATTATTGTAATCATGTGTAGGGTACAGAGCACGATATGGAAAAACTATTTTTTAAGACAACAGTGCGAATAAAGAATATAATAAATTGACGCACGTAGGAACGAATAGTCAGATCCTCTGGATTCCCCAAAGATAAAAAACTTAATTTATCTCGATGCCAACAATGTCCCGTATGATTGTAGTTGTAGTTTTTTTACACTTACGAACTCATCTTGTAAAACTCAATAATGTTATGAATGCTATTGTCTCTTCGCACGTATCATCATTAATATACGCGCATCAACTTGAATTCATGAAAAACAGGCAATGAAAGGCAAAGAATGTGAACCGCTGAAGTCGTGAGTTTTTCAATTTCGATAAGAAACCATTGGCAGGTGTTACATCACGCAGGTGTTTGCTTAACTTTAATATAAGTACCAGCAAAAAAGTACGGACCTCCTCAGTCAGTTCAATTTTAGTTGCCGCTAGTGTATAGTAATCATGATAGCCAAATTCTCCGTTATTGCGCTCCTCAGCGTACTCTGCGCTTTGGTACGTAAAATTGTTATTTATTATTTTCGATGATACTCATGCTCCACGCTTTTTAAAAAACATTTTTTACTCTAGTCTATTTTTAATACGATTCCACGAATAATATTAAGGAACATATTGATATTTTCGTGAAAATATTTAATTTTTTTATATATATCGAACGCATGACCCACACGTAACGAACTCCACATTTGTCGATGTATTCCACATTTTTTAAATATAGCTGATCTTGTGGCTACGTTGCTTATGAGATATAGGGTTTATTATTTGTGCGTATATAGTAAAACCAACATGTATATAGGAGAGATTCATTGACTGGCTTTTTTTTCAAACAAACAGCTGTTGTACAATTTTTTCAAAATTCAGACTAGGTTAGATCTGTGACTTTTTATGGTGCATATGAATATTAAATGATCATTTTTATAGTTAACCGAAATTGCACTACATGGCCGGTTACAAATTTGTATAAAATATTTTTAGATCTTTGTCCAGATCCTTATATTTACATCTTTTATATTAATATATGATACCCTGACTGATTTCGCGTACGTGGTGTGACCTTTTGTCTTTATTATATCCTATATTGATGCTTTATTATATTCTACATCTTCAGCTATGTAGGTTTTGAGGAGGTAGTTAGGTTTTTACTCTGAAATATATATATATATACAACATCGCATCAGTTACGAAAACTACTATTCTTTGTGATTACCAGTAAATCGAACATTAATTTTACGTTATCAATCCACCTAATGGCCCAACGTAACTTATTACAAATTTCATTATTCCTTTTTCAGGGTCATGGAATGCGTTTACCACTTTCAAATGTTCACTTACCCAGTGATCTACACTCGCAAGCAGGCAACCTAGTAAATAATTTCATCAAACCAGAAGAGGCTACGAATTTCATCCACAATGGACTGAATGCAATAAGCCAACCATTAAATCTTCCACCAGCAGCTGTCGTGGGGCCCGCTGTTGGAGCACTTACTCCACCACAACCAAACCTAAACATATACTTACCGCCGGGAGGTGAGAGTTTAATTGAAAACGCAAGTAAAACCGCCAAGGCAATCGGTAGCGATTTCAGCAAGGCCATCGGCTCACTTGCCGAGCGTCCTGGAAGAATCGCGCACGTCAAGTACCAGGAAGGTAAAGGCGCAATCGGAGATGTCGTTGCACTCTCTGAAGGCGTGATCAAGAAAGTCGTTCCGGACAATCTTTTCTTCAATTTTTACCGTCAGGGTAAACAAATGGTCGGAGGTGCCACCAAGGGAGCCGAGGACTTTGTTCACTCCATTCACAATAACGGTCTGAAAATGTTTAAGAATATTATTGGCGGTGCCACAAACTAACGCCACTGAACTTGTTTGATTGATCTTTGGCCAAAACACGTCTCTAATTATGCAAAGGTTAAGGTTAAGGTTATGTTTTATCTTAGGTCGACAAAACAGGTTTATTGTTGATTTTGTCTTGTTAAGTTTGTTGGGACGAAGCGTGGTTGTATTGTAGAATTTTTTCGAATAAAGCTTCAAAATAGAACCCTGATGTCCATTATTATTATTATTATCATTGTTATACCACCGCAAACATTATTACCTATAGCTTCGCACATATAGTTACGAAAAGTGGGTGGGGGCTTGATTTCAGAACAGCTCATACAATATTTAGTGTTCACGAGCGATGAGGCTCGCGACGCACTTGTGTCAACAATTTTAGCATGCGAGATAGAACACCTTGCCCGCATAAGATATATCGGATAACTATACGACGACAAAAGCTTGGTGGCGATGTATTATATAATATCACACAGCAGTTACCAACTCATCCTACCGGTGTATAAACTCCCTCTCCCTCTCTGCCAACGACAGTCCGTTAACGGAATTTAAACCACATGGCAAAGAGAGAGGGAGAGAGAAGATAAAGGGTGCGAGGGGGGAGGGGAGAAAGACTGGCACTGGCTGCTCCAGGCGTTCGAACTTTGCGCCTCGTGCAGCTCGGGACGGACGTATTGGCGCGCGCCACCGCTGGAAATTCATCGCGGTTCTGCAGCTATACGTCGCGAAGTTTCGGGAGGGTCGGGCGGGGTGCAACTATCTGGAACATATCGATGTATGTGTGTAGGTGTAGTATACTTGAATGTGGTCCGTGGCACGGAAATTACTCTTGCCACTTGAGCGTGTACGTCTACGGCTAATCAGAGCACTGGGGCTTGCTCTGCAGGGAAAGGGTAACGCGGTCGAGGCCTTCAATTTTTATTTTCGTGGGGGAGAGTTACTGCTTATTGCTCCGGTTGTCAAAGACGCGGGGACTGAGGGAATTAAGTGAGGTCGGGTGGATTCTCGAGTTTAATAACTCTCTATCTCGGTTACGGACTAACTCATTAGCTTCTTAGTTAGCACAGTTTGGGTGCACATCTCTGATGTACGAGTGAAGTTTAATCGTAAGTATTTCAAACTTTTGCTAGAGATGAAAGAAGTTTTATAGATTTGTCACTTACGTTTACAGCACGTGAAGAAGAAAATGGTGTAGTAGATTTTCATTGACAATTACCTGTAACAAAAATTAGTATATAGGTTAGTACGATCGTCGTCTATAACACATAATGTATAAGATTATGAAGTAATTAATATAAAATATATTGGAGTTCATTCGTCAACTTTTTGAAGAAATATATTCTCACGATAA
The DNA here is from genome assembly GCA_030522625.1 of Copidosoma aretas. Taxonomy (NCBI): domain Eukaryota; kingdom Metazoa; phylum Arthropoda; class Insecta; order Hymenoptera; family Encyrtidae; genus Copidosoma; species Copidosoma aretas. The sequence goes on along the minus strand of JAPYYV010010887.1, from coordinate 4,448 downwards.
TGTCCTTATGAAACTTTAACATTTCAACTTGCACAACTACTCTCAAGTAGGATCTACACTCACGGAACAACAACAAGAAGGAGAAGCGCGAAGCACCCATTGTCTGATTTTCTTAACGAATTGAAAATAATAGTTTCTAAGGCACAATAGTCGGGAGGAATTGTAATATATACCTGCACTTGAACTCTGTAACAACTACTCTCGAGTATACCGTAACTTTATAATTTCAAACGAATTGTTTGTCCTGCCTTCCCAATTACCATGAAGTGAAGAAGAATAAGAAGAAGCTGATGATGAAACTTTATCCTACACATTGCCGATATACACTACACGGCAACCAATTCTTCTTGATATGTTTCCTTATTGATTTTTCCATAAGATTAATCCTGTTATAGGTTAACTTTCACATTAGAGACCGGTAATTCGATTACACAGCCGTGTTGGGGACTTCTTAGGCTCAGAAATAATCGCCACCTCGAGGTTACTTTTTCATTTTTCAAATCCTTATTCTGAAATATTAAATAGCTATTCGCAAAAAGTAATAATTAATCAGTGTTCATCTTTACAAAATAAAGTCAAGATGCTTCCTATAATAATTAAGATTATATGACTTTGACAATCCAACCTTTGCTCCATAGGGTCACATGTTTTGGAGATACTTTATAATACCATACTACGCTGTTTGCATTATCCTACCGATCCTACAGGTCTAGCGAAGTTAAATCATTTCAACTTCTATCCACACCCCTACCTCTGTCACAAACGAATCCCCCCTTAATAAAAAAGTAAAACCCTTCCACCTCCAATGTACCGTAAAGACAGGGTAACGCTGGCAATTAAGTACCGCGGCACCCGAACAATTCACCCGAAACGAACCACTTTGTCATTAAGCCTAAGCGAGCGCATAAACACACGCATACACGTACATAACCTGCAGTGGGCGCCCACCCCCACGAGCGGGCTATGCATACAATACAAAAGCAACAACTTTCGCGAACAACACCACCACCATCCTAAGCGCCTTAAGGCAGTAAAGGAAGAAAGGAGGGGGTGGAGGAAGGGGCTGCACTAACTGCTCCAATAATTCACACCATCGCGCGCATTAGCATGACTTTCCGGAAGCCTCCTTCTGCCCCCCCCCCTTCCTTCCTTCCTGGAATTAGGGTACCTACACACTACTCAGTGGAGTACAACAGCCCAAAACCCTCTCTATTTACCCTACATAATTCCTCTAGCTTTTCGCTGTCCACCCACACGTATACAATTCACTTACACACGTAGACGATGGAAAACACAATCCAACCACCACCACCACCACCACCACCACCACCACCACCAGGGACACGCGCGCGTCCCGTCAAGCCAATTGAGTGGCCGTCAAATCGTTTCGTCGATTCCCTACAGTCGTAGGCACGCGATAATGCAACCCGACACGCATAACGTATAATACGCGGACGTGGAACGCGGCACGTGTTTTGAATGTCAGTGGGGGGGGGGGGGGGGGAGGGGTATATCTAAAGGGTGCCCGGGGATTTTCTACCCCCCCGACGGTACGACGCTCTGCTGATACTGTATGTCGCGAGCAGCGCGAGCAGTTTTGGTATTAAAATTGTCTCCGATCGCTCTGGGATGATTGTGGGATCGATATGCGAGTATTCGCTGTTCTGCGCTATGCAGCTCTATGCGAGTTTTGCTTCGTGTACCGTAAGTATATATGTGTAGAGGTGATTGAGATTCGCGGAATACTGATTGTGGCTCGTGAATGTTGGGTGTTCCAGCTCTTCGCTTGGGATACTGTTGACGGCATGGAAAATATTGCGATGAGATGTGTAAATATTATATTTTGTGAACAAATGGGGATAACACGTGACGTTATGTTCGATTTGTGCACAAATGCCCATCGGTAGGGGTCGAAGGGTGGTAAAAGGTATAAAACAGCGCAGGTAGTCTCTGGCCATCAGTTGTCCCAAGATGCGCTCGCGAGGATCGCCTTCTTCTTCTTCGGGTTTGTGGGAGGAAAGAGTACAGTGATGCCTAATGAAGGAGATATATTATTGTTCATGGGATTGTTTTCAGAGTTGTTTGTAAGGGAAACGAAATTCACTGTTTCTAGTACCTGGGAAATTAATGAAAGCAAAACGAAAATGTAGTAAGGTTTTTCCACGCGCAGAATAATTTCATATTGTTCATTACACTACTGAGGGCTTTAAAAAAAAAAAAAAAAAATAGCTGTTATGCAAACGAAAGGTGAGTTTGACACGTGTAAAATATCTACAAGGTGAGTAGGACGGTTGCGATGAAAATAATATTTTCTCGCTGATTCGGCGAAAAGGGTTCTTTGTACAGTTGACAGAGAATTACATTTATGAATTGAATATGTACGTGATAGTATTAGATATAAATTATGAATGATGCCTTGCGAAGGCAGGTAATTTTGTGTGGAGCCTTATGGTATTGAGATGATACGATAGCTCATAAAATATCGGTAAGTATCGATCTTGGAGAATGTCGTTGACATTAAAGTCATCTCGTTGTAATGAAGTAAGGTACCATCCCTTACCGAGAGTATCGATCGTCGGAAAATTGATTTATCTGACATACTCCAAGTTTCCATACACGTTATGTATTTACTATTAGCTCTCTGATGAAACGGAGGAATAATTAATGAATCATTATTACAATTGAAAATGGATGGTGTTATAACTTTCCACTCAATTTTGATCCACTAGGTGAATGAAACGTTTATAATTTAAAATTCCAAACCAAGACAAGAATTACTGGATAGAAATTATCGATCCCGGTGATATGCAGTCCTCTGGATTCCCCACGTCTATGTTCATTTCCGCCCAGCGTCCATAAAAAGAGCCACCGCGCACACTATCTCGACATGGATGAAATACCATCAGATCGCTCCAATTTTGTAAAACAAATTATTGGATTTCCGGATCGACCGTTATTATTTGACGAAGGCAGGGGGGAAACCAAGTTTTTTTTAGAACACTTCGTCCCAGTTTCCCTATTCGCAGCAATGAATATTAAACACACTGCATCATCATCATCATCACCATCCGGTGGCGAGAAACTTATTTCCGCAATTCTCCCCCGGGCAATCAAATTCAAACAACCGGCTCTATATTTACTCCGACCAACTGCATACCTGCAGCAGCACTTTGAAAAAAATAAAACTGTAAAAAAAAAACCAAACTTTCACCTCCTAAGCCGCATCGGGGCCCCGATTCTCACGCGTCTATTCTGTCCATCAGGGCGTATTACACTGCGGCTGTACATATTATTCGCCGGTGTCTCTTGCGTGCATGATGTAAAAAATACACGCTCGCGCAGCATAGTTCGACGCATCCGTCGGGGATTCAATTACACCGTGCCCGAGCGTATAAGTACATGCAGGATACGCGCGGAGAAAGAGAGCCGAGGCTCGCGTGACGCCGACGTACGTACAGCCGGTCGACAATCTTTTTCTCCTTTTGCTCGTTCTCTTATCGCGGCCGAGTCGCGCGTGCTGATCCGTGCTGCAGCAGCCGCGCTGCAATGCGTTCGAGAAATCGTTCCTATGCTCGATTGTTTCGCGAAGGAATAATTTTTTTAAGAAAAACCGCAGGCGATCTGCCTCTTTTTTTTTTGGCATTACCTGTGTACAAACACCAAACAAAACCCAGATGGGAGAAATTATTTTTTTTTACCCCCTTTCTGTGGAATCGATTAAAAACAAAAAATTGCGTCGACTGTGGACAACGTTTCGTAGTTGAATGAGACATTTGTAAAATAATGAGATAAAAAAAAGTAATTTAATTCGAATAAATGTTTCTTCCAAGTTTTTTCAAATAAAAAAACGTTCAACAGAATAAGGGTTGACGATATTTTTTGTTCTTTTATATTCTATACAACCCTCTTCTAGCATTAGAAGAAAAATAGGAATTTTTCTCGACAGACTTTTCTGCAAAAGTAAGGTATTGCAACAATTTCGTTTAGATTCATGATTCGTCAAACAAATTCAGTAAGCAAAAAAGCTTATTTCCCGTCCCAAAACCGCAAAACAATATTTATTCAGACGAATGCAAGGTTATAATTCAATGAAGAATGCAAACTGAAATAATTGATATGCATCATATCATCTATGTGGAGGGTATCCTTTTCTAATTCAATTCTGTTATTTTTATCATAAACAAGCCATGCCCGTATTTTCCAACACGAAAAAAAACAATCAATCCTTTTCTATATTAATTAAAAACTATTGTAGTTTCTTAAAAATACTACCCCGAATTAAAATGATATATCATCGAAATAATACGAATCATTTGAGCAGTGTAATCCATGCCCACTTGGCGTACGTACTCACTTATATTATAAAATCTAATTTTCCAACAATCCGAACCGTACACTTCTTTCCCCAAACGACAACAACATTATACACGCATCCAAAAGCTCGAAAC